>VBSM01001681.1:11848395-11866649 GCA_008086735.1 Cheirogaleus medius | reverse complement strand
TTTAGTAGAGATGGGGTCTCGCTCTGGCTCAGGCTGGTTTTGAACTCCTGACCTAGAGCAATCCACCCACCTTGGCCTCCCAGAGTGCTAGTGAGCCACCGCGCCCGGCCTATACATTGTTTTCTTGATTTTTCTTTTCTTCAACTCCTTGAGTATCTTTAGGGCAACATATAAAAGTCTTTGTCTAGTAGATCTGCCATCAATGTCTTTTTTAGGAAGAGTTTCTGTTTACTTGTTTTTTTTTCTTTTGAATGTGCCATCTGTTTCTGTTTCTTTGTATACCTTATGATGTTTTTGTTAAAGAGTAGACATTTGAATTTAATAATGCAGTAACTCTGGAAATATGATTATCTCTCTTCCCCAGTGTTTGCTGTGTTTTTTAAAAAAATGTTTATCATTTTTGGTTTGTAGATTATTGTAGACTGTGTCTGTGCCAAGGATCAACCAGAAGTACAAGCTTAAGGTTTTCTCAGGTTTTTTTCCAAGCCTTCACTTTTCCATGGTCATGCACAGTCATTTTCTAATTTCCCTATTTATGGAGTTGTTTTTAAGTGTCCTCGTCTTTAATGTCTAGCTCCCAAAAATAGAAAAATCAAGGGAGGGAGAAAATAAAAGGTGGTAACCCTTTAAATCTCCTGGAACTCAATTCAGCTGGGGAGAGGGAATTTACAACTCACTTCAACTGGAGAGGTACAAAAAATGACCACCCACCTCTTTGTACCTCTGTGATGAGAAACAGTAATTAGTGATTAGAGCACAGATTTCCCAATACTTGGATGGCAAGGTGCCTTTTGCCCACCCTGGTTCCTGCAAGCTATGTGCAAATTACTCCAGGAGCAGATGCACAGCTGCCTGTAATGGGGCTAGGAGTGGGGGATGGGTAGTTACTACTCTGCTAAGAACTAAAAATTGCTCAGATTTAATGGCACTTCAATGCCCATGCCTTCCCCAGGAAGTTTCAAGCCTTCAATAGACTCCAGAGTTCCAAAATAGTTACATAAAAGATATTCTGACAGTACAATTATTATCTGGGTAGAGAGACAGATTCCTGGTGCTTCCTACTCTGACACTTCCCAGAATCCTCAGTACTAAATTTCTTTCTTATGTTAATGTTGTTATTTTAAATATACAGAAATTAATCTTATGCAATTATGGTAAGGTTAATAATAATGAGGATAGCTATTTATTAAACACTTCTATGAGCCAACTGTTCAAAACTGTAAATAAAGTAGGGATTATTATCCCTATTTTACAGATGAGGAGATGGAATCTCAAAAGGTCAAATAACTTTCATGGAGTCACACAGCTGCTGAGTGGCAAGGCTTGGATTCAATCTTGGGTCAGTATTACTTCAAACCCATAGTCTTTCTATTACACCATTCTACCTTGTCAGCAAGTCTGAGGAACCCATTGTTCCTTCTGTTGTATTAATCTTGGTTCAAGCCCGTTAATTAGACATTTAAGATTCATTTTGTTTTTTTTCTCTGACCACATTTTATAGCCAACCTTCAACTTTGCATTTACCCAATCTAATTCTATTTTACCGCTGAACAGTAAAATCATGTTTGGAAAGCAGTTTCACAGGACCTTTGTGGTTAAATTATAATAAATAATTGCCCCAAACTTGGCAATATTTGTACAATACTGTCCAGATGAGTACAGTGCTAAATTTTAATGACATAGACTTTAACAAGCTAAGATAAGAGTTTTTCTGAGGACCTCCCAATGGCTTAGATAAAATCTTAAAACTCTTCATTTGCTCTGACATTACGTGCCTCAAGAATAAAAAACTATCTGATGAATACTTTTGTTTTTTAGACTAACTGATATTAGAAAAAGGAGAAAATGTTAAACAGGGAACAGTGACATACCAGTCATTGGAAAAAAGAGCTTCTCTATCTTAAGACAATAAACTGTTTTTTGTATAAACAAAGTAAAACAACAAAACAAATTCTCATGGCAAAATTCTATTCTAAAATATTTAGTTGCCATTTTCCCAGAAATCTATCAAAGAATATATACAGATACTCATTCATATGGTCAATGGTGACTGTTCCTTCTCATGTATTCATTCATTCATACATACAAACATACATTGATTCACTCATCTAAGAAACCTCTATTGAGAACTCATTATGTGTCAGCTGCTATTGCAGGTTCTAGGAGCGTGTATCTGAATAAAATAAATATAGAGACAACAACAACAACAGAAACTATGTCCTCAGACAATGCACAGTCCAGAGAAGGAAAAGAACAAACAAAGAAATATGTATTACACACTGTGACCAATGCTTCAAGCCAATAGTGTTTAGGTTAAAATTGATGGAGAACTATGCAAGCCCTTATCTGTTCCTTGGGAAAAAGGTTGTTAAAGAAGTAATTCATTAGATTTTCATTCTTATGGTAAACCTGCCTGGCATGGGCAAACCTGTTAATTAAGCCTTCATTTTAGCTCTTGAAATAAAGAGAAAGAGGAAATAGTGATAAAAAATGTAGTATTTAAATTTAAGAATAAGCTCTTATTAATTAACTTTCTGTTTTGTATATTTATTCTTAGTATATCATTTTTTAAAACATTTTATTCTAGTTATAAAATGGGTCATGATTCCGTTTTTAAGATAGTCTTTCACCTTTGCCCATAATCAGAATGCAGGCATTAAGTCTCATGATACGAATGATCCTAGAGATTCTTTCATTCAGTGCATTCATCTGTCTCCAAATCCCACTAAGATATCTCCCTCTAACACTCATTATTACACCCAAGGCCAGAAATGAAAGACAAGTACGTGTTTTTACAATCTTCTCATACTTGGAATGTACTTATGTGAATGATTATAGCAAATTGTAACAACTTAAAAATAAGACTATTCTTTTAATTTTTTGGCTAGAATTTATGATAGGCTATTCCATTTGGTTATGCTATGGATGTTAATGGTAACATAAAAATATTACATGCATTCTCTTGCTTTAACATGACATTATAAAGAAAGTCCACTTCTTTAATGACTACAGTGTTCCAAAAGAAGGGTCATATTTGTCTGTTATCCAGGTATCTTTAACTACTACTTCATATAATCCTTTTTCTTCCTCCAGTCTTCTCTTCCCCACCCCAACTTTCTCTCCAAGCCCTACCCAACTCTCTCTCCATTCACCATACGTCCATCCATCTATCCATCCATCCTTCCTTCTATCCATTCAACAACCCATCTGTATACCCAGTTATCAGGTATATATTGGGCTCTTAATTTGGCTTACACTCACTAGACCCTAGAGATATAGTGGTGAACTCACTATGGCATCTGCCTTCATGAATTTTATAGTCTAGTGAATGAATTGGCAAGTGTAGGGGCAATTATAATAAATTGTATTATTGGCAAGAAAGATGTGCTAAGGAAGCATGTAAAAGGGTTATCAGCAAAGTCATGAAGTGGTGTGGAAGAAATAGTGTCTAAACTTGGGGGTAAAGAAGGAGTGAAATTTGTCAGATATAAGAGGGAGTTGAGCTAAAAAGAGGAATGCATTTTGTAGGATGATTCAACAAACCTAAGAAATATGCAGCTTCAGTCTTATTTAAGGATGGCTATCACACACTGTCCTTGTATTTCTCTCTAAGAATTGTAATTTCTATAAGGCTCTCTACTGACAATATTTGCTACCAAATTCTGTTTCAATTTAGGCTTGTATTGAAGTAACTAGAATGTGCCCACATAAGTGTATGTGTGTGAGGTATTTGTACACACATTATTTAGCCACTTTTCATGAACATCAAGAATGAATTGGATTTGAAAAGATCTTAAATTTGATAGCTACATTAAATATGGTCATTGAGCCCACAACTTGAGTCAAGTATTGGATTAGGTAAGATTTATATTAATAGAACATTATCTGGCTGTTCTCTTTACCCATAGCCACAAATCCTTTCAAGTACATTGGTTCTTCTGTAAATAATTTTTCTCATAAATACAAGTTTAACTATGTGTTCTTGATTTCAAGGATCTCCACTACTTTATCCCACCTTCTAACTCATAATATCTTCTCATTTTCCACTTTTCTCCATTTGAAATACCTTCTTATAAAGTTCATCTGTTCAATCTTACTCTTCTTGTCCTTACTACTTAGTTCTGTTATCCTACATGTCATTAACTGGCTTCCATAGTGGACTTTCCATAGTGGTTTAATGAAATTTTTGCTGTTCTCCTGCAATATCTTTCTCAAGATTTGCATCTTATAGCAGATTTATAATGAGATACCAGAAAGTGATATAAAGGACAGAATCAACGAGTTCACATTACTTATGCCCAATAACATGTGTCAATTCTACTTTTCCCTCTAACACAAAATCATCTTTAAAAATTGTTCAGACCATGCCTTAATACTTGAGTGAAAGTCATGACTTCAGGTTCTAACACATCAATAAGAACGTATCCCAGCCATAACAGATAGGAAATCATCTGGTGTGTCAAAAGTCAATGATCTTCATCACTCTAATAATAAAAAGTTTAATTATCAAAAAATACAGGCTACCTATCAACACTAACAGTCAAAAACTTTTACTCTCATCATTTTCCTGTAAATCTTCACAAATTATTAGTGGAGGATGGACACTGGAAGAGAACAGTTCTTTCATCTGAAGAGCTGAAAGCCAAGGAATTAATCTCACGACTACTATTAGTTCACTTCCTGAATGTCCTGGATTCCCCTAGCATGACTGACTTCTTTTTCCCCCTAGACTACCATCTTTTTTCCCTTCTCAGTGCTGCCATCTTGTTTTTTTTCTTATTTAGGAAAAGTAGTCAAAGGCTGGTATACAATATTTGACCATGACTCTTTCTAGTGTCTCTCAATCTCTTCCAATTAATTAAAGGTGTAATGAAAGATATCATTATTGGAAGAAGAGTAAAGTTGCCTCAGGGGAAAAATGAGATCATTTTAAAAGGTACATATGAAAAGAAACCATTGAATAACCAAAGCCTACCTATTAGAATGTGTTTCCCTCTCTTTCCTCCTGGCGCTTTTGCTCTCTATCTGAGAGAATCTCTGCTTCTTCCTCCTTCTTCTATTTTCCTGTGCTTATACATCTTGCACATGAATCTATATGATTGTGTCTATATGACCCACTAGTTCAAGGGCCCGTCATCAATTGACAAGGTCTTTCTCCATCTCTCAGTTTATGCTTTTGAGAACAAACATGGTTACCTCAGAATATTTTTTCAAGCTATGCCACACAAGTCATAGGTCTCAGAAAATCCCATTCAGAAGCCATCCTAATCAATCGGTTATGTCCAGGGGTAAGTAAGCCTTGTATATTTCATGTAGAATAGGAATATCCCCAGAGAGGACGATTGCTTGGCAGCTGCTATGATATATATAAAAAATTCTCTATATTTCCCATCAATATTGATGCCTTACTCATATTTCTAGGAAAGTAAGACAGTGAAATCTATAAAACACACACACTTACATTCTCTCTCCCCTCTCTGTCTCTCACATACACACACATGCACACACACAGTGCATGTGTGGGGGTTATACATACATAATCTTTTGGAAACTACTGCTTTTATATTACTCACATAAACACCAGAACCAGCCTATTTTGTGAAAATATTACTGTGATTAGAAAGACTCTCATTTTGAAACCTTAGAGAATAAATATTTCTGGCCACTGCAGATATCTAAGACTTTATTTACTTGAGGCAACTATAGGCAATCACAGTCAAAGAATGCTTTTCAGTGCTAGAGGATCTTAAAACACAGGACCATCTATAATGTGACAGAAGTTATTTTAAAAAGTTGTAGGCAGAAGAGATGTGGACAATTGAAAAAAAATGAGCTTGGGAGTCAGAAATGTAAACTTATACCACAACTTGTATATAAACATAACAAAATGGTATTTTTATCAAAGTGTCATTTGTCTCCCATGAATCACACACACATATGTGTGAGTGTTTGTGTATGTGTGTGTTTTTTTTTCAGTGCTAATATGTGGGTGACACAGAATTCAGTGTACATAGCACACTGACTCCATCATTTGAAAGCTAAACTGGGTCAATTGTCAAATACTCAACTGTTTAGTTTTCATTCATGTGTTCATTGTTTAGCTCCCCTGACAGCTAAAAAAAAGCTAATTTACCCTAAAACTGGTTGAATTGGTGATTCCCAGCTAGATAAGCCCAGCCATGCAAAATATATATTTTTTTATTCTTACTTGCTGAGTTTCATTGGATGGCATATAGACAGAAAACCTGAGCAAGGAAAACTGTGGTTGATATCAGAGATTACAGCATCATTGCATATGCTTATCTGAAAGTCACATAGTTATATGAGAGCTTTATTTCTAAAGAATACTTAGTAGTTAACTCTTCTACATTTTGAATTTATTACCAGGAGGCCCGTCACTTCCTGACGACCCTTTGTGGTTTTCTGAATCCTTGCTGCAGGTTCATGATTGCTGCCAAGCTACCTGTCCTGTCTACTTCTGTACCATTCTCCCCTGCATTTCCTTATTGAACATCTTTTGGCTCCTGTATCCACACTCCTTTTTCTTCTGGGCCTTTGCATAAGCCACCACCTATGCCTGGGACACTCTTATCTTTGTCTGACTAATCCTAAATTAACCTCACTCTTCAATCTAGATGTCACATTCTCAAAAGCTCATCTCTACTTTCCATCACTGTCCATCTTTTCCTTCCTTTTCTGCCCATCTCAAAAGACTATTGCAGCCAATGATCAACGTTTCATTGCAGCACCCCATTCCCTGGAAAACTGCAAGCTCCAGATGCCAAAGATCTATCTCCATCACTCCTATATCCCTGGCAGCTAGCACAGTACTTGACAAATGGGTGTTAAAATATTTGTTAAATATTTGTTAAAATAGTGAATAAACAACAGAATGTAAACATCTAACAAATTAAGCATTGGACGTGAAAGTAGGTGGGAAATGGCTTGGTAACCACTAGCCAGAGGTTAAGAAAAACTTATTGTTGATAGTTTCTTTAGGGTAGAATTGTATGCATTTCTCTGTATCGCAGATTTTTCCAAGGCAATTTTTAAAAAAATTTTCACTCAAGAGAATGGTCTCGTTATTTACCTAAGACAATGTAACTTTAAAGGTATGTGCTAAATATTATAGGCACTAAAACACATGATACATCACTCATTTGAAATGATTTCCCAAGAAGTTTTAAACTTCAAAATTATGGATATTCCTGAAAGCTAATGCATTTTTTAATGCTCCAATTAATTAGGATCTTTCTCTTCTTTAGTTTTATTCTCAAAGGTGAAGAGAAAACTTCCTACTACATAGAAACACTTGTGAGACTTTTATTGTCTTTTCAAAGTAATGAAACCTCTGCAAAAGATAAAATGCTGAGTGATTACCTTTGTTGAAGCAAAAGAGAAGAGCGTGATGATTGAATATCTCCTGGCAGACCTGACAGCTCTGAACCATCACTGTTACTCAGACAGAGTATGCGGACCAGGGCATCCATTTAAACTCTGGGCTTGCCTTTCTTCACATTAATTCCAAAATCCCCAGGTCTCCTGGAGAAAAGGTGGCCTTTTTCCTAAATTATCAATAAATATGAAAGGCTTTTGGGGGAGTAACCTTATTCTTGCCTTTGTTTACAGGTACTTGGGACTTAAATTTATGCCACTAAGCATTTATTACCCACTCAATGACAGTGTTGCAGACTCAGATGGAGATTAACATGCAGGATGTTTATGAGGGAGTGCTCCAGGTCAGTGCTGTGGGAGGGAGGAGAGGAAGAAGTTGTGCTGTGACATAGGATCACAGGCAGCCTTGTATGCTCTAGAGCTTGAATGGACCAACTTGTCCAAGTTACATGAAAATTTTTATCTCTTGGATAATTTTTTTAGCCATAAATAACAAAAGCTAGAAAAAAATTGAAGAATCTGACAACATTTGGTCTGCATTCATGATATACTATAAGTTGAAGCTAAGTAACAAGCACCGCCTTGATACTTGACACATCCTCTTCAATTCTCCAAAGTCTCTAATGCTTTCTGTAAATATCTTTTGAGCCCACCCCAATCAGCTGTGCTCCTTCTCTCATCTCTCTCTATAGGCTCTTGCATTGATTGATGTCCCTCATTCATTCTCATACCATCATTTTATGGATAAGGAAACCAAAACCCAAAGGGGATACATGACTCCAAGACCCTGTATCTGTCCTATCTCAGCTGAGCTCTAGATCATATTTTCATACATTTAAGTAATATCATATAGAAATTTCATTGCTACAACTTGACTATAAAGATCCACGATGTATTAGCCATCTATTGATGTGTAAAAAAATTAACCCATATTTAGAGGTGTAAAACAACAATAAATATTTATCATCTCACAAACTTGCTGTGGGTCAGAAGTTTGGGAGTTGCTCAAATGGGTGATTCTGACTTGGGATCTCTCATGAAGTTGCATTTAAAATGTGGATCACGGCTGCAGATATCTGAAGGCTTGGCACAGGCTAAAGAATCCACTTCTACGGTGGCTTATTCACATGCATGGCAAGTTGGTGCTGGCTGTTGGCTGAAATTTTCAGTCTACCTCTTCATGGGGCTTCTTGAGTGTCCTTATAGTATGGCAGGCATTTTTCCCTAGAGTGTGTGATCCAAGAAAGAGAAGCAAAAATCACTTTGTGTTGTAGGATCTGACCATGACAGTCACACTTAATCATTTCACCATATCCTGTTGTCACACAGGTCAGCCATATTCAGCATGGGAAGGGACTACACTGGGGTATGAATACAGAGAAAAAAGAATCACTAGAGACTATTTTGGAGTCTAGCTTCCACACATGAAGAATGGGGCTGTTACTTTCGCGTATCTCTTCACCAGCATCTTGAATTATTGGTGAGCTTATTTTTTAGTTCTCCATGGCTATCCCATAGGAATTAATTGACTTTCATATAGTTAAAGTGTGATAACATTTTTTAAAATGATTCCAGTATTTTATAGTAAATTAAACTATGGTCAGCATTTTGAAAATAATACAAAAAAGATTGCATATAAATAAAATTATATTTAAAATACACATATATCAAACCAATCTTTTAAAACATATGACTCACCAACAGGGCTGATATTAGCATTGAATTATCACATGCTTTGTTCTATCAGCTAAATCCAACTTTTGCTAATCTGCTCCACAGTGATCAGTGAAAAAGTCCAGATTTCTTATGAATTATAGTCTACATTTAGTCAGTACTGTTCCCGATAGTGCACTAAGCATCAATTCTCATGAAAAGAATAAAAATAAAAGTATGACCTTTTATTTCAAATACATAATCTATGCATAGAGTTTAAAGCAGTTTCTCAGTTGGAGACAGACTAAATATTTACATTTTCTGTGATTTTATAATCTTACATATGAAATATGAGGGTTACCTCCATATTAGAGTAGCAGTAACAATGTCCATCTACATAAAAAGCTCTCTATCACAAAGGTGAGTCTTTGTTTACCTTTTGAAAATACTTTACAAGAAGCTCTAGGTAGCATTTCCAATACAGAGAAGGCCAGTTGATCAGATAGCAGCAAAACTAATGAAAAGCATCATGGAAGTGACAGCAAGATTAATTAAGTTCCTCCAGTTGTATTCACGTATGGCTGTGCAGAGTTCCTTTGGGTACTGCTGCAGTTAAATGGCATTCATGGTGACAAATACTGTAGATTTCCAGAACTGACACTTTTGAGTCAAGGGTAAAAATCACATCCGGTCATTTTATCCATCAAAAGGATCAGAGATGAGCCTTTAGGATTATTAGTATGTTTGAGCAAAGCCAAGATGAGATTGAGATATAATTAAAAGAATGTTGAAACTGTAATATTTTGTTTTCTGATTACACATCTCCTTTATGTATTTTAGACATTTTGACAGAGGAAGCCAAACAAATTTCCACCTACTGTATTTGGAGGCACAGAATTATGCACACTTGGAAACACTTTCAATTACTTTGTGAATTTTTGGAACATTGGGGCACAGTTGCACTATCTCTCTGCTCACTCTGTATAGTTATTATCACAGTGTATATAAAAATGGAATGTCCATGACCTAAAACATCCAGATTTACTGGAGCTATATTCAATTTATCTTGAAGAATGCCTTTTTTTGAGCCAAAAAGAAGAAATTCAATATAATGCTGTTTACTTCTTTCATTTTGTTTGCAAACACATTTGTTGTGGGCCTGGGTCTGGGAGGGCTGTTTCTCAAATAGCTGCCCAGGAACCATAAATGAATTTTATTTTAAGAAAAATTGGAAATCTCTGGAGTGTATAAGATCTTCCAACCTGCTATACAAGATATATTAACTTATGTTATTGTGTCACCAATGTCTTTGGAAGCATATTATTAGATTTCTGTCCTTGGAAACACTTTGAATTTCATTCATGTATTCATTCAGCAAATGCTTCCTACATTATCTGTCAAACAAAATTTAAATCCTTTAACCTGGAAAGTGAGATCACATACAATATGGCCTATGTGTTTTCCTCTCTAACCTTACTTTGCTTGCAGATCTTTAAAGAAACTTACCCTTTAATACTCTAAATTTTTCTAGGTCTCCCAGACACATCATTCAAAATCCCATTCTTATTTTATGTCATTTGTTAGCTTTTTCTGCACTATATCAATCTGGGTCAATATTAAAGACAGGGCTTAATTTTTACCTCTTCTCTTTAGGATTGCCTACCTCCAGGATTGCCTAAACCCCATCATAATAGTATCTTTTACCAAACCATTATATACATGTCCTAGAGTATTCATTTGTTACTTGGTTACATTTGTTTTTACTTAAATTTTTGTATATAAACTTCTTTTCCTCAACTAAGATACCAAGTGCTCTGAGGAACAGGGAGGAAGCTTCAATATTCGAGTTCAGTGATTTGTTATAATGATAATTGCCTCTTTTCTTTATTCTTTTTTTTTCCAGTGACGATGATGATTATAATGATTAGACTTCCTATGAGTGAGGTACCAACTACATAGTCTAGGACTACCAAACTTATGTGGTGTCCATCTATTTTTGGAGACAGTATCTCCGTACATATGAAGCAAAAGGCCAGAGTCTACCTCATTAAAAAAAACAACAACTAAATAAAAATATACACAACTTTCTGAAAGACTTTGGGGAGAAATAAAATGAGAGACATGAAAGAGATAATCTGTGAATTTTCAGAAAGGAAGTTTGTAATGCTTCTTATTGTAAGTGAATCAGGACTATCAATGAATCAGGGTGAATGCACAAATAAAAGCCACCTAAGGGAGCAGCCAGGAGTTTGATTAGCTTCTCTTGAATCATGCTCTCCCTGAATTCTCTGTAATTGACTCCCATATTAGCCTCCTGACCCACTCCACCCACAAGATTTCTAATCTGTCTTTTGCCTGATGGCTGATGGACCCTCTAGTTCCTGGCTGGCCTTTATTCAGAACTCTGGGATTTTTATCTTTACCCTAAGATTACTCTTTGTGTCTCTTCCTTGTCCCTGTAATTCTGACTACTGTCTCCATCCACAGGAAGGATTGCTGATTCCTAAATCATAGACAATGCCTGATATTAATGTCATATTCCTGTCACTAACCCAGTATGCCATGACCTTGGGATGCATTTCTGCTATGTTTTTGGGTATATTAAAACATTCAAGGAATTAAAATTTATCTAACATTTTCTGCGACTCCAAAGAGACTTCATTCTACTGGAGGGATATCAATACCTGAACAGGCCACTGAAATGAAATCTGATAAACACTGTGCAGTAGGGTTCGACAAAGAATGTTTGGGAGCTCTTTAAGGGAACCTATGTGTCAGACATAAGCCCAGGAAAGATATCTCAGACAATAAAATATCTGAGCAGTTTTGGGTGGTAAATAACCCTAGTGAGACAAATAAAGGGGACTAGAAAAAGGCATTCCTAGGAGAATATAACTTTATACTCTCAGTAGGATCAGTAGGGAGCATCATCTAGAGGTAGAAGACTTTCAAAAGATACAGTAACTCAACATATATTTATTGTACACCTCCCATGTTTTAGACACTGTTTGAGGCACTGGACATAGCATGAACATGGTGGGCATGTCCCTGCCTTCATATCCTTTCTATTGGGGGGAGAGAAACAATAAACTATAACCAATGAATGAATGAGATTAAAGGATACTTTAAGTCCTTTCTATATGAGAGAAAGGTAGAAGACGTTCTAAATCCTACTGGGGAAGTTGAAATTAGAAAATCCTAGAATGTAAACTGTATATATACAGAGATTTCTGTAATTTCATTGATATACTTTTAGCACCTAGAATAGTATTTGACACAGGAGTACTCAAAAACTATTTTTTGAATGTATAAACATTCCTACATTACAACCAGCTCCAAGGTAAGATTTATGGGAGGGCTCCCCATGCCAGTTGCTAAATATTATTAAAAAGAGTCCCTATTAACTTGCTATCAGAATAGACAGGGCCTCATATAAAAGGGATTTATGATATATCTCCAAAGTCAGTGAAATCCAGAGAGGTAGAATTTTGGAATATTATGGTATTCATAGGGTTTTTATTTTTATCACAGTGTTAGCATTTCTTTTCTTATAGGCAATTAATTTTCCCTAATGTCCCCAGGCATTTAATTTACATGGAAACATCAAGTGAGAATCTAAGAATAAAAATGATTTATGAGTTTATGGCAGTATCTACACAATCTAAAAAATTCTGATTAAAGCCCTACACAGATCAATTGAATTAGGTATGTATTCTCATATAGACAAATCATTTCTCCACTTTTCAAACTGTTTTGACATTGGGTGGTGGTATATTAGAGGCAAATTCAGGCTTAAAATAAATAGCCTTCCAGCATATGTCATTCATATGTCAACAAATATGCATTCCACAAGTTATTATGCTTTCAAAAAATATTCAATCACTAGATATTCACATACTTGTCCTCTTGCTCTTAGAATGTCCCAGGGCTCAGTGTTGACCCTCTTCTCCCTTTTTCTTCTATGCTCCCTTGAAGATATCATCTAATCTAACAGATTTAATTGCCATCTATAAAATGATGATTTTCAGATTTAAATATGAAGCCCAAACATCTACTCTGGGCTCTAGATCCATATAGCCAAGCTGCTATCGAATATTTCCACTTGAGTATAATAGGAACTTCAAACTAAATATGCCCCACAATGACCACCTTCTAACCCCTTCCCAAGCAAGTTCTTCAACAGTCTTCTCCACATCAGTTAGTGGAGAATTCCATCCCTTCAGTTGCTCAGCTCTCAAATCTTAAATAATCTATTATATATTTTTTTTCTTCCATTGCCTGTCCAGCCCATCAGGAGATTCTACTGACCCATTTTGGCATATGTAGTGAATCTGACCACTTTTTACCACCCCACTGCTTTTACCCTTGTCCAAGTCACAGTGTCTTTTCTAGATTATTACAAAGGCTTCCTAACTTGTCATCTTGCATCTGACCTTGCTCCCTTAGTCCATTCTCCACATATCAGTCATAGAGAACCTGTTTAAGTATGTCAAATATGTTACTCCAAAGGCATATCATACAAGTCACTCTATAAGTCTAAATCCTTTTAATGGCCTATAAAGTGCTACTGAATTTGGCTCCATGTTGTCTATTTCACTTCAGCTCTTAGTTTGCTCTTCATTACCTACTCTACTCTAACATAGTAGCCTCGTTGTTCCTCCTGGTACCCATAAAGCATGTCCCTCCTTTACCCTTTGCATTTCTGTAGGATTCTTTATCCAACACCTAGAACAATGCCTAGCACCTCAAAGGCATTCATAAGATATTAAATTTATTCAAAAATGTTGAATGAATTAATAGATAATGAATTCATTCATTAAATGACTGATTTGTATTAGGTCATGGAGATAAAAAAGAACATCCTCTTTCATGTGGGTGACAGACAAGCAAAGGCAAATTCCCACACTAAGTTTAAATGCTAGAATAAGAATTAGTATAGTATGCCATATAAAAAAATACAAGCAGTGTCTCATTAGTCTTGTGGTTAGAAAAGTGTTCTCAGAAGATATAATATTTGAACACAGACTCAAAGACCGAATTGTAAGTGCCTTGGTAGAGACAACAGGTAAGAGGGAATAGGGTCCTAGGGGGAGTTGTAGTGATACATTAGGTTTGGAATGAAGAGTATGAAGGATAAATATTCACAAATGGGCAAGTCAATAAGGGCCTGGTTGTGAAAGGACTTGTATACCCTGGTAGGTGAAATACAGAGACAGTGAAGAGTATTGAGCAAGGAATGATGTGATCCTATCTTTTTCTAAAAAGATAACAATGTATTTAACGGCTTGGACTTGTGCAAACCTGGAGTTAAGAACATTGAATAAAATGTCATTGCTGCAATACAGACAATATAAAGGTGGACTAAACTAAAGGCAAGGGGAAGGCAATGGAAAACACAACTGGGCTATGCTAACTCCATGCTAAATCACTGCTGCATATAGCTATGAGATTTGAAAGGACAAACACGCTCACAAACTGTGGCCTGCAGTACCACCTGGCATCTGTATTGCATGGAATTTAAGAACAGCTGCTGCTAAGCATGGACAAATTCAATTTGTGAAAACACTTGCACAAAATACCATCAACCTCAAAAAATTGACTTCAGGCACATAGAAAAGCATGATGTCTTACACACAATACAGCTGTACTTAATATGCTTATTCATTCATTCACTCATTCATTCACTTACTCACAAATATTTATTGTATAGCAACAAGTGGCAGGTACCCTTCTAAAGACTGTAGATACAGCATTGAACAGACAAAAATACCTTCCCTCTTTGAGATTATATTCCAGTGAGGAGAGATCAAAATAAACAGATGCCTACAATAGTGTGTCAGATGATCATAATTTCTATGGAGAAAAATAAGAGAAAGAAGGAGGTTAGGAAATATCAAGGGAGGGACAAAGGTAGTTTAAAACTAGAAAAGGGAGAGTGAATGACTACACTTTGATAAAACTCACACTGAGTAAGAATTGAATGAGATGAGGGATCAAGGCAGGCAGCTATCTGGAATTTTTACCTATCCACGATGTTTAAATTCAAATATGTAACTGGTTGAGGGCATCCTTTGTTTTAATAGTGAAAGGTATATTTTTATCTGGCAAACAGGTTGATGCCATGGCTGGCCCCAGATGAACTGACCAAATTCCCCCTCAGAAGCTCACCGGTTCTCAGAGTTTCTTAGACACAGATAAAGGTCAGGGGTGTGAAGCAGGTTCTTCCTTGGAATCTGCTAAGTCATCCCTTGAGATGACATATAAGAGTATCTCTCAGGCACAGCTGGCATGTTTCCAAACCTGTGTCTAGCAAAACATCAGCTGTAGCTTCATTTGGATGTTATGCTTCAAAATAAAAAAAATAGGGTCAGGCATGGCGGTTCATGTCTGTAATCCCAGCACTTTGAGAGGCTGAGGTAGGAGGATCACTTGAGGCCAGGAGTTTGAGACCAGCCTGGGCAACATACCAAGAACTTGTCTCCACAAAATATATTTATTAAAAAATATAGCCAGACATGATAGCGTTCACCTGTAGTCGCAGCTACTCGGGAGGCTGAAACAGGAGGATTGCTTGAATCCAGGAGTTCGAGGCTGCAGTGAGCTATGATCTCACCACTGTACTTCAGCCTTGGGGACAAAGCAAGACTCTGTCTCTAGAGAAAAGAAAAAGTATGTCAAAGAGATGTCTTCAATCCTATGTCCATCAGTGGATAAGTGGATAATGAAGATGTGGCATATATACACAATGGAATAATAATATTCAGCCTTAAAAAAGAAGAAAATCCTGTCATTTGTGACAACATGGATAAACCTCACGGACGTCATAGTAAGTGAAATAAAACAGGCACGGAAAGACAAATAGCACATGATTTCATTTATATATGGTGTGTAAAGACGTCAACCCCATAGAAACAGAGAATAAAATGGGGGGGTGGTGGTGGTGAGGGGATTAGGGAGATGCTGTTCATAGTAAAAAAGTTGCATTTTTTCTTAGTAAATATAATACATACAAATAAAGTAGTTTTAGGTAAAACAGGAAAAAGTGTAAAATTGAAACAAAAATCACTTGTTTTCCATCCAGAGATAAACAAGTTTCTATCTGAGGCCTCTATATTACAGAAATTAATATTTCTTAATTGAGGGGATAAGGGGCACACACACACACCTTAATTAAAGAGAGCATCTTTCTTTTTTTGGTTGAACAGAATTCTATTGTATGGATATAACACTCAGTTGCTTCTAGGTTCCCATACTTTCTCAGAGGCTACACACTGCTTTTTGGGGTATAATCTTCTATAGACTAGGCAGAGCTTGGCATGTTCTATTACCAAATATTCTCTGCCTATATATTCATTACCATATAGATATATTTGTTTTTGTAACAGGCAGTGACATTATTTTATCGGGGAAGACCTTTATCTGAGCCATCATAAATGACACATTTATTTCAATAAGGAAACCTGTTAGAAGACTCTAACATAAATTCAACATATATATAGTACAACATATAACTGCTCTTTACTAACCACATCATTGAGAAAGTTGCTTAACATCTCTGAGCCTCAGCTTCTTTATTTGTGACATTGATAATCTCCACCTTTCTCTATCTCAACTTGCTATTAAGAAAAATGACTTGTGAAAGTACCTTGTAACAGTAAAAGGACATACAGATGCATGGGTGTTATTAATGATTAAGGCAGTCCTTTAGTGCTTCAAATCTCCTATTTTAAACTCAACTCTCAACGCGTGCATCTTCCAACTACAGCCACTCAAATGTACCCAAAACTCTAACATTAAACTACAGTGCCCCCTAGCCCATGTAGGAGGTCAAGGCAGCTGATAGGCTTCATGAATTAGCTCCACCACAGACGGTTCTTTTGCCTCAGGGAAAGGCCATTAATTGTACTTTTGGACGCTTTCCATCTGTCCAAAAGGAAAAACACTTAAGTATTTTCTTCAGTACTTGTCTGTAACATTGGTTTTATTTTTAATTTTTTTAAAAATGGAGTAAAAAGTAAATATCCTTTACTACTTAAATTTCCCTCCTCCAGATTGCTGTAAATGAAGAGTCTTTTTAAAAGACTAGCACTAGATTAGTCTTAAGATTCACTGTGATGTTTCTGATTTATATTTTATTACCTGTTTGTGGTCACTAAATTCTTTATAATCCAGCGTGAGGGAGGATATTGGTCATAGCACTCTTTTCACAGAGGGGGAATATAGGGTTAAGCTTTATTGCAAGATTGCAAAGTAAGCTGTTATTATGAGCCTCAGCCCCCTGGTTCTAATACACATTAAACCCACCAATAGACACAGAATTGTTTAAGGAAACACCATTGAATATTTTTATATCGAAATGTAGAAATATTTGCTAACATGGTTTATAAAAGCCATGATTAAAATATATATCAATTGCTTTCTTCCAATAGGCTACAGTGCTTTGTTTATCTTTGGATTTAATCTCATAGATTTTTATGGAAATTTTTAAGTTTAAATGGTACAGTAGGGAAATTGGGTCCCAAAGTGATGAGTCCTTAGGAAATTGAACTTGCTGTATGGGTTTATTTTTCATGCTAAGCATTTAAGTATTAATCAGCACAGCTTTTAGGGATTTCTTTCTAACATCCTTTTCAATGTAAGATAAAACTGCAATTCATTATACCATGGGAGGAGCCTGAGGCTTTGCTAAGCTTTGCTGTTCTTGACTGTTCATCTCAAATTTAATGGGAGTGTGTACATGTATTTGTGTGTGTGTGTGTGTGTGTGGTACTATATTGGTGACCAGACTTGAATTATGACACAATCTTGGTTGCCTTTCAGGCTAAATGTCTCTCCCCTTTAGGGAGGTCAAAGATCATTTCAGGCTCAGTGTGCTTTTTACGACCCACTCAGGGAGGGGGGCAGCAAATGAGATCACGGGAAACTGAGAGGTGACTTTTATCACCAGTTATTTTTCTTTTCATCTCTCTATTAACCTAGCTCAGAGAACACCCAAGACATTAAACATTACTCTTCACCAACTACTGGCTTTCTGTGATCTGATCGCTTCTAAGTGAAAACCTCTATTACCCTAGCACTGGTCCCTTGAGTTCCTCTTTTATTTTTTTTATGTACAAATATCACAAGCAGGAACAACAACAAACCCTCAAGCCCACAGCAAAGAATGCAAGTACACGGCAGGCACCATCCCTCTTCACACTGTTTTT
>VBSM01001681.1:11805483-11848295 GCA_008086735.1 Cheirogaleus medius | reverse complement strand
GGGTGCGAGCTAATGCAGAAGACGCCGCGGTGGGGTTTCAGCTGTCTGATTAATGAGAAACATAATGTATTTTGGTGAGTGTTCACTCTGATGATGTAATTCTGGGGGTGCCCGGCTCTTCATCAGTGCAGACAAGCCGTTAAAAAATTATTTTTAAGCTGCAAAAATATATTGCATTAAACCTACCTCCAGTTGGCAACTGGAAAACCAAGCTGATGCAGCCTTCAAAGCTTCCTTTGTGCTACCATTGAGGTTGTTAATTAGCTATGGATGAGTTTAAGTTGCAAAAGAAAAGAGACAGGGGTGGAGGGAGGGCAAACTTTGCCTTGATTTGTTAGAATGAAGTTGGCCTTTTTAGCTAGGTGAAGGAGGAGAAATGGTGCAGCGTGGGAAGTCATGAGCTAACTTAATGGAATGTGAAACAAAGTTCCTATACTATGGATGCTGTGAAAGCTGAGTCAATATGAGCGTTTCAATAAGCATTGGGTTTTTTCCTAGTTCTGAGGCAGGAAAGGAAAACATTCTCCAGTGAGCAGTGGTTGAGCAGCTGAGAACACTCCCCCATACCATCCCAGTGCTCCATCTAGCTAGGAGCAGCCTAGCACAAAATGCACATTATTTTAAACCTTCAGAGGTCTTGGAACTGTTAAATATTTGTGCAGTTTAGTTTTTTACCACGGTGGAATCCTCACTTCGGTTTTCAGCTGGGCTGCCTGCATTTTCAGAAAGCATGTTAAGGCTTAGATCTGGGCTATCAGTGGAGCACTGGAAGTGGGCTCGAAGCTGTATATTTGCACTGTAACGCTGCAACTTACTGCTAGGAAAGAAGGCAAAGCCCCTTCACTAAAAAAGAAGAAGTCAAGGATAATAAGGACTGAATATCCTTTCCTCCTCCCTGAAGTTATGCTTTCCTTCTGTAAGTCCCATCCGGCATCATCATTTAACGGCATCTTTCTATTAAAAGGTTTGTGAGAGCAACTGGAGAGGGGCTAGGGAATGTATCTAAGATGCAAATGCTCGGGGTGATTTCTTGGTTTGCTTTAAATATTAAATCTGGAGTCTTCTTTCAGATTAAAGAGGTATTTAGGAAAACTTAGTTTGTGGCACTATTAGTTTGTTGGGCATTTATTTTCTGTGTGTACTATTTGCTTTGTTTTGTTTTCCTGAGCCTTTGAAACATTTGAGAAAGTATGGAAGAAACCCAAGTTTCAAAAGCTAAATGCCTGTAGTTGTCTTGACAGCAGTTTTGATTTCCCTATAATATGTGTCATATTAGAAAAGCTGTCTTAAAATCACCAAAATTGATTTGGAGGAAACAATCCTCATTTCATAGCCAAAGCAGAATCCAGAGTTAGACACCACCTCTTTCCAGAGTGTAGTGATGGAGGTGGTAAAGCTTGTTATTGGCCACTAATAAAAGTGTTTATTATGAATATATTTTTGATAAATGGAAAAGCTTGTAAAGATAATGTCATTTGACAAAATAAAATTTCAGCATCTGTAATGGTATTAAGGGATGGTGAGATAGATTACAATTTTAGTTTAAGTTTTCAGCCTTTTGCAACAATTCCTTATGTGATTGTGGTGAGGAAGTAGGGCTAATGAGAACAGCAATACAGTCTAAAAGTAGTGGTCAGAGGCCACCCATGGATATACTGGATTATCGTGTGGCTACTGGAGAAATATTCATAGGACTAACTCATATTATTAACTGTATGCTAGTGCAGCCTTCTTGTAAAGCAGGGTGATTCACAGGGTAATTAGTTTCATTGTATAATGCAAGTTTTTAATAGTACATATTGAAATGTGATGTCCTACTTACTTCAGATGAAACTCTACTCTTTGAAAGGCAAGGCTAAAGTTGTTCTCTGTGTCATGAGCATGGTTCCGTCTCACCATAATTTCAGCATGAGAAATGTTTTTCTATTCCCAGAGGAAATCGTGTGTATTCAGGAATGCTGTTTCAGGTTATGCTATGCAGCCCCTTGCTAAAGCTGTTAGACATCCAGAACTCTGGGAGCCCACCTGTCTCTAATAAAATGCATGCAACAAGAGCTAGGGCAAAAAGAATTGAGCAATATACCCCAGGCATGTTAAAATTTTCAGTAGCATTCTCATGCCTGCAAATCCTGATGAGTATGTATGTGTATATGTATATATGTACATACACATATATATGGACATGTGTATGTATATTTGTGTGTATTCAAAATTTCAGGAATTTCAGGTAATTTTTCAAAACAATACTTTCATTTTGCAAATTAGTTGACCATTACTTTTTTCTTCATTTTTCAGCTGCACATAGTTTATCAAGTCAGGGAGAACAGGGACAAGGGGAAAGCAGTACTGGATTCTTGGGCTTTCCTGGTGATTTGTGGAAATGGGGTAGAGGTATCAGAAGTCTTTTATTTGTGTCCCCAATAGAGAGTGATGAAGAGCATGGTGATGCTGTGGTATGGGGTGAATTGATATGAAAGCAAGATACTTACTTCCCTTATAATCTGATTTGTTAGTGTTGCACGCCCCGCTTCAAATACAACTAAACAGTCACTGCCTGATAGGCTGTCCCAGCCTACCTGCTTCTCTTTAAGCCTCCTTTCCCTTCGGAACTGGACAGTTGGGCCCTGTCCTGCCTCAGTTGGAGTCAGGTGCGTGTGTGCAAGTTGGTGGAATATGTAATATTTCTGGTTCTCAAGAACAGGTCATGTTTTGAGCGTGCTGTCTCAGGCTTACAAGACTAATGGACCCTTTTAATGACTTAAAGCTCACTCTTATCTTCTACTGAGATTTTAGTGCCGTGTTTTCAATAATTGTTCCTTTGCACTTCCTGCTCAGCAATTTAAGAGTTTGCTGTTCAGTCACCCTGGATACTTTTGTTATCTATTCTATCGATCTTGGATCTTGCATTCATTACTTGGAGTTAAATATAAGGTTCACACGGGAGAAAGAAGCAGGGAAAATCCCAGTCAGCAACCTGAATGGGATTTACTGTAAAAGCAAGGGAAAATAATAAATACTTATGAAGTTACCTCCCAACCCCATCCATATTTTAGATGGTTAAAAATTACACGTGCCAAGGATGAATAGCCATTAATAATTTATTCAGAAATAAAAGCAGGGCAGCTGGGAGACTTCTTCCCAGATTAAGGAAGAGAGGCTGTGGGTGGTTGTCAGTACAATGGATTCAGCTGCCGGGTTACGGTTTGGTTAAGAGGAGTGTGCTGGTATGAAGGCCAGATTCTGTGCTTGAGTGTGTCTCGGTAGTTGCTCAGCCTCTGGCAGAAGGTTGTAACTGTGCACTGTATCCAGCTCTAAGTGCCGTATGTTTGAACCATCTCCCCCCTTTCCATCTGGCTCGACACATTTCTCCACTGCTGGAGTGGTGAGTCGTTGCCAGTGGTCATGTCAACCATACAGATTCCTGATGGTTGGCCAGAGAGGTGCCATGTCTCACCCTTTGTCACAGGGAAAGAAAATAGGAAGCTGGTGGTAAGGAGGAAATTCTATGTGGCTGAAAATCAGTATGCTTTCAGGCCTGAGTCAACTAGATGGAGACTATGGTGAGCTTACAGCCAAGAAGGGGCCGGGGCTTGCTTCATGAGAATACTCCTGAAAAATGAAATGATACACTTTAAGCAAAAGAGCAGAGGAAGAGACAAATATTAGAGCTCACTCTAAATGTTACTATTAATCTAGAGAAAAGCGCAGGCAAAATTTAGAAAGTGTGAATAAACCATTCAAGTTCACCTTGGTGTTAATTGTGGATCAACTGTCTTCTTTAAAATGCCTAAGAAAAATAAGAAAAACACTTAGTGGTATGCCTATCATAATAATAAATACTTCATTGAGGAAGCTTTTGATATAACAACTAGAAAAATAAATCTAGTAGAAAAATTCTAGGCCAGAACTCTATTCCCCTGCCTATAATAGACACATTTGAACATAGTCTTAGGAAGGACTTTTGTTTTTCCCCTGGGATGCTTAGAACATTCTCAAGTCAGCATTTACACTTTTGGGTTGTGGCTGGACCATCAAGTTCACCTCCAAAGCAGTGTGTTGGAAAAACAGTTAAGCGGCAAGGTTATGAGCAAGGAAATGATCAGAAAGCAGCAGGCAGCAGAGAAAAACATTCCTCTTTTTTAGTGTTTTCAGTGGAGTTACATTTAACTCCTTCTAATTAGTTTGTACTGAGCGATCTGTTATGGGGAATTAGGTCCACTAGAGTATTTCTAAATACTCAGGAGGTGTTTCTGTCTTACTGAGGCTGACAAGGGGAGAGAATTATTCAGGAAGAAACGTCTATGTCCAAATTCCCCCTTTTAAAGTTTGAAGTCATTACCATTATGTTTTATTACAAATGAATCTAAATGACATGCAATAAATTACTACCTAACAGGGATGGAGAATGTAACAGGTGAATACTATTGGAAAGGATACCATGGAAAAACCTGAATTCTAAGAGAACTTCCAAAACCATAAATATTTCTTCCTCAAGACTGTTCTCTTTTAAATTTTTAGGAAGTTATTATTTTAAGAAGCCAAATTCCAAATTATTTGATCAATATATGAGTAATACAGATTCTTTATCACTCCCTTAAATTTTGAGCTAATTTTTTAAAAGACTGCCTTAGTTGTTGTAATTATATGGAAATGAGATGGGTTTATTTAAGGGATACATTCCAAAATTCATGAGATAATGATGACTTGCAAAGTTACCCTTTTGTGGGTGGCATAATTGTTCCAAAAAACAAATGAAAAATTTAAATTATTGGTTTCTGACTTCCATTCTAGAAGATTTGGTCACAGCTGCTTTTGACTGAAACCTCCCTTGATAAGACAAGATGTGTTGGCTAGTGTGTGTCTCTGTGTGTGTGTGTGTGTGTGTGTGTTTAACATCGGAATGTCAAGTAGTGCCTTGTTATATAGATACCCAATATTATACTTCCTTCACAGCCTTTCTGTATTCCTGTATCTTTTAATATCACTTGAAATGTAACACATTAAGTATTGATTTAATAAAATGGATATTAAAGTGTTTTTTGAGCACAGCTGGCTTTCAAGTTTAGCAACCACAGTATACATTAGAGATTTTAAAAATTAAGTCATAAGGATAATTTTCAAGGCTTTTCCTGCTTAAGAAAGCATGATGCTTGTATAAGCAGAAACTAGCTCTGCTTTGACCTTGAGAAAGTGATGTTTCCATTTGTATTGCACTATGAAAAACATGTCAAGAAACAACAAAGGTCATAGTCCCTGCCCTCTCTCTTTCTATCTGTCTCTCTTTAAAGAAGCCATTACATATCATTTCCCACAAAGATTAGTTTTGCAACAGAATTTCACACATGATTGGTGGCATTAAGAGAAAATACAGCATAAGAGGTGGCTAGAAATATCAAAGCTTAAAGTGGTTGAGATCATGCTTGAACCAAATTGCTAGGATTGAAAATAGGAAGACGCTTTGCTCTGTCGCAGCGTTAAAATCGTTATGAAGCAGCTGGAAGTCAGCCCTGATTGAATATGAACTCCAGGTTTGCACAGCCTTTAAAATGAAAGGTATTTCCATGAATCCCTCTTGATTCCAAAACCTCAAATTTATGTGAACCTCTATTGGAGCATTGGATGGAATGCAGTGAACCCCTTCTCCTTATCAATCTTTGTTTCCTCTTTTTTCACCTACTTGCAATATCACATTTCTGTAAGTTGAGAGGAAAAAGAAAAGTAACCTGAGCAAGGTCAGAAAGGAAATTGGCAACGCTATCAGGACTGAGGTTCAAAGCAAATGCTGTCTGTCCCAAAGCATTGTTACCCGGTGGGAGATAGGTGCTATGGGGGTGGGGATGGGGTTGGTGGGCTGAGAGATTTTAATGGATGAATGTTGTTTAATCTGTATCCTCGGCACCCAGCTCAGTGTCAGGCACTTACAAGTATGTGTTGGATGTGTAAGATTAAATGAATGCTGGAGATCAGAGAGGAAGGAAATCTACTTCCTCAACACATCCCCTGAGGCTGATGTTTCCTACAAAAGCTAGTATTTGTGAGTTCACAAGACAAACAGTCCCTTTTGCTGCTCAAACACTAGCTGCTTTACAAAAAAATTCCATAAAAGTAAGACCTAGTCATTAGAAATTAGATCTTAGATTAAATACAAGGAATTCCACAGTCTTTTTTCTGTTTCAAGTTGCTTCTTTCTTCATAAGACCCTGCAATGTGAAGAAAAGAGGGATAACTTTTTAATATTAAGGCCAATGTACAAAAATGTCTGATAAATGCCTAAAATCATCATATAAGATGGTAAAATTATACTTTGTAACAACTCACCTGGTCACAATTTTAACCCTCAGTTTCCTTTGCTTAAGTGAATTTGTGCCAGGTGTTGGCATTCTCTTGCTGGGTGGCTGGAATGGACAGGAAAATACCCTAAGTATAAGTAGCTGAAAATGCCTAGGAAGTTCATCAGTTGTGAAGGTTATCATTTGTAATGGCAGAAGAAAATGGAGATAATTCTGACTATATTTGCAAAGATTTGGCAAAATTGTTCTTCACATTTAACTTTTTTCATATTCATGCATTTTGCTGATAAGGGAAAGTACTTGTGGCAGATTGCTTTGAGGATAAAAACGCAATAATGAATGTAAATGTACTTTAATAAACATACCTTATGCTTGTATAGCAATTTGTATTTTTCAAAATGTGTCAACATTATGCTTTTTTTATTCCCAAAATGACCCATTGCAGGAGGTAGACAAAATATAATTATTCCTGTTTTTAGAGGAGGAATTTGAGCCTTAGATGGCTGAAACAACTTTCTCAAGGTCACACAGCCAGTAACTTAAGGAATAGACTCTAAGTCAGTACCTCTGAGACTTACTTCAGTGCTTTTTACAGTAGAGTGCGGGGGGATAGTTTTCTAAGTGGAAGATTATTTATAATAGTAACATGCAAAAAATATTCCAGCCCATAACTAGAGAAATGAATACAAATAATTGAGATATAATATGTGTTTGTTTTTTGATTTTGTGGAGTCACAATACAGCGGTCTGTATACAATTTATAATTTTATTTATTCTTCCTTGTTTTTTTTACATCAACTGATTACTAAATCAGAAAAAATTAATACTGCTTATAAGGCATGAATCAGTATTATGGATTGACTACCTGTGCACCCTTCCCCCAAATTCATAAGTTGAAACCTTAATCCCTTATATTATAGTATGAGGAGGTGGGACCTTTGGAAAATATTTAGGTTTAGATGATGTCATGAGGGTGGAGCCCTCATGATTGGATTAGTGTCCCTGTAAGAAGACATACCAGAGCTTTCTCTCTCTACCATGCCATATGAAGCTATAGTAAGGAGGTGGCCACTGCAAGCCAAGAAGAGAACCTTCATCCAAACCAGAGCAGGCTAACACCTTGATCTTGGACTTCCCAGCCTCCAGAACTGCAAGAGATAAACGTCTGTTGTTTAAGCCTTTCCATGTGTGGTACTTTGTCATAGTAGCCTGAGCAGACTAAGACAGCTGGCCCCAGGCAGCATCCAGGCTTTCTTTACTGCCTCAGCTTCTCCAAGGCAGTTTTAGATATTAAAGCTTGTATAAATTACATGCTATATGTTTCTGCTGTCTCCCTGTGGAATTCAGTGCTTATAAAAATATTACAAGTTATTTGTGCTACAAACTCTTTGCTATTTACAACAACCCCATCTCTACTATTTGTTCAATACGGAGTCCCAGCTTGGTCTTTATTTTGTGACTGATAAAGAGGAAAAAGTGGCCTACTTTACAATCTTAACTCTTCCACTTAGTGGTTCTGTATCCTTGGGCATGTCACCTCACATTTTTGATATTTTGTTTCTTTGTAAAATGAAAATAATATTAATACTTCTTACAATTCTATTTTGAGGACTAAAATATATGGTGTGTATAAAAGTACCAGGCACTAGGATGTATTTGGTGGGAAGTCAGTTAATTTTAATTATTTCTTACTTTCATCCAAACCCTCATACAAATGTATAAAATTGAGAAAAAGGATTTTATCTGTTTGGGTTGAGCTGGGAAATATGAACCACACTAAGTAATTTACCTAGAAAGACTTTAATGCAGATCATTTGTTATATAGGTGGTGGAAGAGCTGAGAAGCCACATGGGGAATGGCAAGGTAATCCAAAGAGTAGCAATAGCAAGAAACTGGTAGTTACAGATGGAGACACAACAGATAAGAGTCTTGAAGGCCAGGGCCCAGGGACTCCTGGTAGGGGCTGGATTCATGGCAAGCCTAAGACACTGAAGCATGGGGGGATCCTGCCCTAGGCTCAGAGATAGGAAAATATTATGACTTCTTCCTTCTTCTACTCTTATTCCATTGCATCTGCCTCTCATTGGTGGAAGTGAGCCAGGGGCCAACTGTCCAAGCAGCTTGGAAAATGCATCTTGAAGGTATCAGCCCTGCTTCTGCAGCTCAGGGGAAGGGCAAGAATGGATCTCAGGGCAAATTGGCCAAAGACCTGTAGGGAAATCTTACACCTGATAATAGTAGTAGCACTTTAAATGGGAGAGTGTTTCTGCAAAGGCATCTCAAGTATCAGTGAGAATTTGGTTGGGAAGATAGGCTTAAGAGGGAAAGGATTGTGTGTGAAGAGCTTTGGGCAGCACCTTAGCAATCCTCCTGGCTCAAGTATCTGCTTTGTCACTTTCTGGTAGTGTGACTTTGGACAAATTAGTGAATGTCTCTCTGCATTAGTTTTTCTTTTTATACAATGGATTACAGAGTCTGACAGTGAAGTTCAGTGAGATTTGAATACAAGCTTCATAATCTGCATAGCACCATATAAATAGGCCTTGTTATGAAGATGTGAAAAACCAAGTGAATTAGAAAGGGAAAACATGAGTTTGGAAAATAACAACTTGCAAATACATGTTCAGCTATCCAGTTTAGCATTCCAGCGAGATTTCTGAGTGCACTGAGGAAGGGGCCATTTGGTTCCTTCGTCAAATAGCATCTTGTAAATGGCCCCTTGAGTTGTGGGTTTAAACGTATCTTAGAGGCCACATCTAATTTGTTCTTTGTCATTATTCTATAACAAAGGGAAAATGCAGATGGAGAGGTAGGGGAGAGAAAGTGAGCAGGGCAGGAACCCTGAGATTCCAAGCCCCATATTCCTTCTACTCTAACACTCTAATGGGGATAGACACATTGAAAACTGAGAGGGTTTATTAATAGTTGCTTGGGAAGTGAAGAGGGATTTGATATTGATTTTTATCTATCCCTCCATGTGTTGCTGGACTTTTAAAGATAGATTTCTTTGGCTGACTGGACCTAGTATAAAAAAAAAAGGCAAAACATTCTGCCCTTCCTGTATGGAAATATTAGCATCTCTCTCGAAGCGTGCGTATAAAGTCCTGTGACAGTTCATAACTTACTGTGCTCTTGTTTTTAGGCAACACCTCAGTAACTGCTGGGAAGTGTTTCCCTTGCAGCACATAATATGGAAGGCATGGATTACCACCAGGTGTTTTAATCAGCTGCCCTGGGGAATGGTAGGCTATAACCTAGAGGTCTTTGGGGGATTCGGCCTTTCTAACAAGCTTTCGGGTGATGTTGGTGCTGTTGGTTGACCACCAGTCACACTGTGAGTACGAAGGCTTCAGAGATCACTTAGCCAAGCAACCACTTTATGCAGGTGTGGGACATCAGGTCTAAGTCTCCAGCCTAAGTATCTCTATCTCTATTCGACAAGATACTCAGTGATCCATGGATTGACTTCCCATTCAGGTGACCAACCATCCTATTTTCCCTGGGACTAAGAGGGTTCACAGGACATGGGACTTTCAGTGCTAAAACTGAGAAAGTCTTATGAAGACTGTGAAGAATTGGTCCCCTCATTCTGATAGACTGAGTTTGAACCCTAGCTTCTACACTCAAGCATAGGGAGAAGTTGGACAAGCCTTGGTTTCTTTATCTGTGAAACAGAAATCATAAATTACACTCCATAGGATAATTGTAAAGATTAAATTAGATGGCATATGTAAAACACTGCACAGGCCATCTCACTAAATGTTGGCAATGGCTATTGCCAATTATTCATAGACCTGACTCAGCACTCCCCTCCATTACTGGAAAGAAGAAGAAATACCCCAAAGATCAACTGCAGGTGGCCATAGATCATCTATATTGCATAATCTCTGTACAGGGAGGTCAGCTTGTAAATCGCCTCCTGCCCGTGATATGATGGGCAAGCCAGAGTGAAGTAATTCTTCAGTGTACACTTTGCCTACCCCGAACATCAATACTAATGTTTTTTTGTTTGCTGTTTAGAGAAAGATAGGCCTGGCTAAGACTTTGCCACCTTGGGACATTCTGAACTGGCCCCTCGTGTTCCTGTCGACCTTGTTTATCCATTAGTGTTTCTCTGAGCTCTGTAACAACTTATGAGGGCAGTTGCAGCTAATGACTGTGCCTTCCATCTCCTGACTTGTCATTGTGCTAACAATCGATATCCTTAGAACAACACAGACAAGGCAGCACCTCCACCACAGCTTCCAATGAACATGCCCACGGGGAGGAGGAAAGAAAAACTTTGAACTCACACACTTTATAGCACAGAGCCTGGCACAAGGACACTGGATTAATTAATGTTTATTTAGTGTGATGCCAAGCTGTGGGATCTTTCTCTGATGCAAGTTCATTTTCAATAGTGAACTAAGGCTCCATTTTCTCTTGCTCAGTTGGCTGGTGTTGAGTGAATGGGGCTGACTTTGCCAGGCCTTACCTAGGAAAGCCAGTTCACTCACTCCTGTCAAATGCCATCTGAGCATTTAGTCTGCCATAGATGTGACTATTGGGTGAGAAGCAAAGTGCACTTTTTTCTGTGATCACTAGTAAGTGGGGCAGCTACATGCAGAAGATTATTCCACAATAGAGGTTACTGGGACTGAACAGCTGCTGACTAGTATTTTAGACATGAAAACAAATGGGCAACAAAGCCAAAGCTACTCTTGCTTTCCTTGAGCATAAAGTGAGATTGTAGAAAGGGCCCAACATAATCTCACTTTACCTGTGTCCATTTTAGAGGAAAAATTGGGAGATTTTTGTCTCTGCTGTCATCTCTGCTTACTATAGCCATAGCCTATACCCTTCCGAAAGGGTGTTAAACATAAGGAGGCAAAGTCTCCATTTCATAAACAGGAAAATAGAGGCCACGTGACTAGTGAATGCATGTATCTGGCTATTACCAATACTCAAAAATTAAAACCCAAGTCTTGAGACAGTGGTGTGAATATTGATGAATTTCTCTGAACCTCAGTTTCCAAATGAGTAAGTTGAGATAATAACGGCAACTCACCCTACCTCACAGGGCAGAGCTGTAACTACTACTAATAGCTAAGATTTAGTCAGTGCTACCTGCCAGCCTCTCTGAGTATGTCAGCCCAGCCAGACCTCACAACAGCACTGTAAGGAAAGAATTATCAGTATGCCTGTCATACAGATGAGGAAACTGAGGTACAGTGAGATTAAAATGAGACTAAATTAAGTGGCTGAGTTGAGTTGTACCCAAGATGTCTGGCTCCATAGGTCTCCCCACCACACTGTTTCATCTGACCTTGAGTAAAACCAGCCTCTGAAAACTAAAGTTTAGGAGCAGCATATTATCACTATTCAAATAGAGCTGCAGTTTTTTTAAAAAGGCAACAAACTAACAGAGAACCAATGCACAAACAAAACTCCTCTTAAGTTTGCCAGCCAAGCAGCCACCTGGTGGTAGAATCTGAGGCTGAGATCAGGGAAAGATTCCAGTTCCCTTTGAGAAAGTCTGCTAAAAGGGCAGGAGATATAAAATCTTGTTCATGGAACATGCAGCACTAACCTCTATAATTCTCCAAAGTTGTGACTTACAAATAATGCTAATCGCAATGATAGCTGACTTCTTTTAAGTGTTCGCTGTGTGCCAGGAGATGTACTAAGGCCTTTAACTGTGGGAATTTGTGCCCGATAGAAGGACTACACTCTTTCAAATGGAACAACAGATTTCTTTCTACTGCCTTCTTCCTGGGTGCATCAGGCAATGTGCCACATGTAGGGTGGTCTTTTCTTATCAAATAATAATCCGAACTTCTTTTACACCCTTGAAGCACCAGGAACTGAGACCATGTACTCTTTCAATACCTTCAATAAAATATTTTTGTATTTTTGAAAAGGTAATGCATGTACAAATTTTAATTGAATACTGTAATAGTATAAATAGTGAAAATGAAGTCCCCTCCAATCACAACCATTTTGTTGCATTTGAGAGACTAAATTCTATGTATATGTATATGTGTGTGTGTGTATATATATATATATATATGCCCCTCTTGTTTTTACATAAAATGGAAGCATACTATGTACCTTGTTTTGCATATTGTTTTATTTATCATATATTCATGTTTCTCATTCTTATTTTATGGCTATATATTATTCTAGTGCAGGGTCGTATGATTTATTTTACTGGCTCATTAAAAGAAAAATAAGTTATTTCTATTCTTTTACTACTAAAAATAATGACTGTCATTGTATACACATAATTCTTTGTGTACATGGACACACATATATCTATAGGGTAAATTCTTATAAGTGGAATTTCTGGAGCAAGACCTATTGAATTCTCATGGGTACTGCAGAAGTGCCCTATGAAAATTTTTCTTGATCAATTTCTACATATATGACTATCAAGAAGTAGAATAACTGATTTTAAACTGATAAACTGCTTCACAGACTTCTCAGAGAGGATTTTCAGAGTGGAACAACAAGAAACTGCTGTCTGCTTTTTTGTCTTTGCTCTTCCTTCCCAATTCTGCTTCCCTAATTCACTTCTACTGTGCTAATTCAGTATGGATGTTAGTTTGAATATTCAAAAACCCTATGGTGCCATAAAATCGAAAGATGCATTATGTTTTAAGAATGGGGATAAATGCAACAGGAAGAGTGCATTTTGTAAGTGAAATTTTACCCTCCTCCTTCAAAACTAGAAGGTTGATTCTTGAAAGATCTCTTAAATTAGTTAAATCTAAAGCCAAATACAGTCTTAAATGAAGTTTCTTTTTTTTCTTTTTTTTAAGCCAGTGGGCATTCAAAGGCAAAAGCATATTTGTATCACTTCCTATTTCAATGATTCTTCTATTCCTAACTCTATGCTTTTATTTTTCCAGTATCTTTATTTAGCACATGATAGGCTCAGAAATAGCCTGGAGTGTCTATAGTATGCCTCTATGGTAAAAAGCAAAACACCAAATTTATTAAAAAACAAAATCTCCAAGCAGTAATGATGTCACCATCTATTGAGCTCTTGTTTACAAACATACACTCATTTACTCTTAAAGCAAGGCTATTGTTTTAATGAACTAGATGTCATCATCTCTGTTATAAAAGAGGAAATTTGGGGCAGCTTAGAAGGAGGTTGTTTCCCGCCCAAGGTCAAATAGATTGAAAATGGCAGGCACAGGATTCAAACTAGACTTGCTGAGTAGACAATTCATATGCCAAAATGTTGACACTACCCTGTAGTATTTTCTGTTCAGCACACTTTTCTGGGGCCAGTTCTGCAGAATCTTGGTAGTAGGGGGCATTTATGTGGAGTGGACATGCTTACTTTCCTGGAGCTTGCTGTCAAAGTGTCTTAGGACACTCACAGCAATCCCTGCTGAAGTATGAACAATACTTCAAGCACTGTCCTACAGTAGGGACTATGAGGAGGAAGGGGCAACCACCCACCCAGCTTTTCTCTTCTGTTGGAGAGAGAGCCTCCAGTGTTACCTGCTGTCTCTATGGACCATGCCTTGCCATTCCCAGTGATATCAAAGCAAAGAAAATTAAGTACAGGAAATCAGTAAATCATTGCACTTAATGATATGCTAATTAGGAATGCCCTGTAGCAATCAGTCTAGTGTCCTAATTTACATCCCCTCTGTTCATTGAGCCATTGAAAATTCTCCCCCATCCTAGTGACTATGTAAACATTGTGTAATATTCAATAGAAGAATCTCAAATCTAGAGATGGCACCTTGGAAACTCGTCTGACATCCTTATCACCTTACCTTTTTCACCTTACAGTTAAGGTGAGAAAAATGAAGATTGATAAATTTAATTGTCTAACACAAGTAAACAATCAAGAGTGAGTGGTACAGCTGGTGCCACCTAGAATTCAGGTCTGTTGACTCCTTCCTAGTACTGTTTGCTCTCCTAGGAGTATAAGGGATGTTCATTGTCTCATTCTGTCTTCACATCAAATCTAGGAGATGAGTATTGTCCTTCTCATTTATAGATAAGGAAACTGACATTAAATTATTTCCCCAATGTCATACAGAAAGTGGAGGAACAAGGAGTTAAATCTTTGCTTCCTGGATTCAAAGCTCCAGTCTGCCATTATTTGCATTAGATTTGAAGGTGGGTGGATCCCTGTTCTTGGCAGAGTTTAAATGAATTCAAAGATCCCTTTCGGCCTTAAAATTCCCTGATCCTATATAGCCATGGGTATAAAAGGGTGGAATTCGCTGGAGTAGTAAATCACTGTAACCCATAGGAATCCCATAGGCATGATCATGTCTCCCTCATTCCATTCCTCATTGTCAGCAATGTGCATCGTTTATCTCTAGTAAATTGTTATAATCGTCCCTAATGAGGTTCCTGGCTTGATTCTCTTATGCTTCCAACCAGACCAATACTTTGCTATCCAAAGGCCTAGCTACAGACATGATACACCCACAATACAATCACACACACTCAAATGCCTCCAGTGGTTCTTATTTTCTAATACATAGGTTCCAAGCTTCTTATGCAGGTGATCCAATTTAGCTTGGTTCTGGCTCCAATTTAGCTTGCAGTTTTATTTTTACAGACTTCCCTTTCTTCTTCCTGAGGTCCAGCCCTGTAGAACAAGTCCTCATTTCTTAACATTCTGAGCCTTTGCCTCATGTTTCTTACCTGATGCATGGTTTCTTTTTGCCTCTGGGTCTCCCAAAATCTAAGCACTCATTACTATAAAGCTACAGTAAGCAAGATATTATGGTATTAGTGAAAGAAAAGACAATAGGTCAATGGAACACAATAGATAGCCAAGAAATAGATCCACATAAATATAGTCAAGTGATCTTTGACACAGGAGCAAAGGCAGAACAATAGAAAAAAGATACTCTTTTCAAAAATGGTGCTAGAACAACTGTACATCTATGTGCAAAAAAAAAAGAAAGAAAGAAAGAAAGAAAAATGAATCTAGACACAGACCTTACAACATTCACTAAAATTAATTCCCAATGGATCACAAACCTACATGTAAAACACAGAACTATAAAACTCCTAGGTGGTAACATAAGAGAAAATCTTTAGGTTTGACAAGACTTTTTAGATATAACATCAAAGTATGATCCATGAAAGAGAGAATTGATAAGCTGGACTTTGTTAAAATTAGAAATTCCTGCTTTGTGAAAGACAATGCCAAAAGAATAAAAAGTCAGGCCACAGATGGGGAGAAAATATTTGCAAATGACATGTCTGATAAAGGACTGTCATCTAAAATAAACAACTCTTCAAGCTAAAGAATAAGAAAACAAACAGCCAGATTAAAAAATGGACCAAAGACCTTAATAGACACCTCATCAAAGAAGACATACAAATAGAAAAAAAAAGCATTTGAAAAGATATTCCACAACATACCTCATTAAGGAAGTGCAAATTAAAATAACAATGAGATACCACTACACACCTGTCAGAATGGTCAAAATCCAGAGTACTGACAAAAGCAAATGCTGGCTAGGATGTGGAGCAACAGGAACTCGCACTCATTGCCACTGAGAATACAAAATAGCATAGGTGTTTGGCAAGTTTCTTAGAAAACTAAACGTACTGTTTCCATATGATCTGGTAATTGGTATTTACCTAAAGAAGTTGAAAACTTGTGTCAAATACCTGCACACAGATGTTTATAGCAGTTTTATTCATAATTGTCAAAACTTGGAAGCAACAAGGATATCCTCCAGTAGGTGAATGGATAAAATGTGGTACTTCTAGACTCTGGATTCTAGACAATGGAATATTATTCAGTACTAAAAGGAGATGAGCCACCAAGCCATGAAAAGACATGGAGAAACTTTAAAAGCATATTACTCAGGGAAAGAAGACAATCTGAAAAGGCTGCATATTGTAGTTCCAACTATATGACATTGTAGAAAAGGCTAAACTTCGGAGGCAGTAAAAAATTTAGTGGTTGCTAGGGGTTAGGGTGGAAGAAGGGATGAATAGGCACACAGGATTTTTAGTGCAGTGCAGCCATTTTGTATGATAATACAGTGATAGATACTTGCTATTACACATTTGTCCAAACCTATGGAATGTACAATACCAAAAGAGAATCCTAATGTAAACTGGACTCTGCGTGGTTATGATGTGTCAATGTAGGATCATCAATTGTAACGAATGTACCACTTTGATGGGGAATGTTGATAATGGGGGAGGCAATGCACGTGTGGGGGCAGAGGGTATATGGAAAATCTCTGTACTTTCCCATTCAATATCGCTGTGAGTATAAAACTGCTCTAAAAAATCTATTAAAGAAAAAATGAACAAACACATTATATGTAAAGAAATATATATTGTCAATGAAAATACACCAAGCTTTGCTCATAGATAACAAAATATAAATCAAAATAATGGGATCCATACAGTCCTTCACTTACCAATTGTTAAATTTTTAAGAGTGGAACAAACTTTTAAGAGTTGTGTATGGGTAGGGCCATTCTTAGACACAGTTGTGTGAAGGGAATACATTTTTGCAACCTCTACATAAAGTGATTCAATAACATTAATATCTGCATATATACATTTTTTATAACAGCTACTCTTTGTCCCAATGAGATTTTTAATAGGAGTATACTGTATACTCCCAAAAGCTCACTCAGACACATCATTAAAGATATTACATGCAAAGTTGGTTTTGAAAATACAAACTGGAAACAGCAGAAGTGAACATCAGTAGGGGAAGCATTAAATAAAATTGTGATGAATCTAAAATGCTGGAAGAGGGTGCAGCCATGAACAAAATAAACATACCTGTATGTTGTGACACGGGAAAAAATCTAGACTATAATAGAAGATAAAGCAAGGCTCAGAAGGGTGAAACGAAGTCTTTTGGGGAGGAAAACTTTAAGAGTAAGGCACTGGGTGCTCAAGATCTTATCTTTAAAGTAACTTGAGGGGAGAGAGAGATAATTCAATCCCACTGGAGTTCCTCAGAGTTGACAAGATTGCCAAAGCCCTTGAGTCACACTGCCTTCCACTGCTGTGGAAATGACAGTTATATCTTCAAAGAGAGTGGAGTGGGAAGATAATCCATTTTCACTGTGGGTTATAAAATGAGTGTCGCCTCTTCTTAATCTTAAAATAGCTTGAATGAAGGCCTTTTAGCCAATGATTAGCAAGCCAATATTTAAAGCCATATGCCTTAATAATCAATTAGTTTTTAGGCTTTTATTGTTTTTAAAAGTTTCATTGCTTATGAATTTTTATACCTCAAGGTGTAAGGCCTACTTGGAATACTTATAACTTTGATTCTTGCCATCACTGAGACCAGAATGGAGGAGAAAACCTCTTGCTCACCCTTCCTTAATCTTTGCCAAAGAGAGCAGCTCAGCATAGAATGAAATAAGATTTCTATTTCGGTATTCAGAATAGAGGCATTATAGAGTGTAGGCAGTGAAGATATTCAGACATTTTACTTGTAGGTTCCTAGTATGAGTCTTGCCATATTCCAGGCACTGTTCTAGACACTAGAGGTAAATCAGTGGACAAAACAAAGATCCCTACCCTTGAAGAATTTTCTGGGGGAAAGAGGTAGACATTAAACAAACATAATACATAAAGTATATGATATGTTTGAATATAATAAGTGCCGTGACTGGGAAATGCAGTTGAAGAGAGATCTGGCAAAGTTGAGTTGACCACTAGCTGAGTTGACCACACAGTAGCCCCTTGACCACAGTTTCCTCACCTACAAAATGCCAAAAATATATAACTCATTTTGCTGTGGTGGGAATTAACTGGCTAAAGCTTGGTAAAGCAACTGACATATAGTGAATCCTCAGAAAGTTGTAGGGATTCTATTCCTTGTTTTATTATTACAGATTCAGGTGGTCTAAACTTTTGTTTTAAAAAAGGTAAGTAAAATACCTCTTCAACTAATTGTATTTATTTCTTTTAAAGTGGACATGTGTCTTGTGATAGTGTCACACAGGTCTTGTGTCTCAGTATCCTGGTAAAACTTCGGATTTTATTTTTATTTGTAACCTGAGCCTGGGAAAGAAAATGTCACCATCTTTGTTGAGTGGGCACCTGGTCTTTTTTTCCTTTCACCTTTTATAATGTTGGGGAAACCACCTGGGTTCTACCCTGAACAGGCTCAACCTTGAGGCATCAAGACCAGAAGGAAGCAGGTGGCTGGGTGGACAGACAAGTGAACCTAGATGAAAAGGGGTGAGTCGGGGCCTGAGGAACTAATCGAGGACAACCAGGTCATAATCCAAAGGTGGAGCAAGTTCCTACAAGTATGTGGAATAATGGAGAAGAAGGAAGACAGGAAAATCTGGTGGACAAGGCCAAATGCACAGTAGATTTGAAGGCAGTTTTGGTCATTTGCAAGTTTTAGGACCTTTGTTCCCTGCCAGCAGGCTTTACAACTGGTTTGAAACATGGAGAAAAGCATCTGATCTCCTTCGTGGGGAAGTTAGCAAGAGAATCTGGGCCACACTGGGGGCAGAAGACAGAGTTTGAGGTTGATGCACGGCGCCTTAATGGGGCCCAGGAAGGAGTGGGACAAGGAAAATCAACATATCAGAGGCCAAAATGGCACCCAGGCCTAAACCCTGGGTGCAAAGCCAAAGTTTTACCAGGACACAGAGACTCAAAACCTGTGTGATTCCATCACAGGACACATGTCCACTCTAAAAGAAATAAATACACTGAATTACAAAGCTATTTTACTTATCTTTTTTAAACAAAAGTTTGGACCACCTGGGAGCAAGACAGAATTCCAAGTTTCGCCAGCAGGAGGGGCCCAGACTCCTGGGAAGCAGACCTGGGCTTGCTTTGTTGGTGCCATTGCATTTCGTGCTTTAGAGAAACAGAGGGGAGGTGGCAAGGCAAACAGGTAGGGCCTAAGCACCAGATACTTGAAAGCATTGGTTTTTAAGGGCAAAGGAGAGAGAGGAAGAGTGATACATATACACATCCTACAAAATATCTGTTGCTCACACACTGTGATGTTGAAGGAAGAGGTTTTATTCAGAGCTGCTTGCTGGTTTGCTTAACCACAGGGGAGGGAAAGCTATTGTGCAGGGTTTCTGTTAGAAACAGCAACTTTTCTGGGGCCTGCCATTAGCTTGCTTTACTTGTTCCCTTTGGGAATTGGGCACCACTCCTACTGCCCTGCTATTTGTTTGCAAATATCTCTGGAAGATGGGCTGGGATTACAGTTTAGATTTAAATGCCAGGCTTGGCTTAAGACTCCTTGCTGATCTTTATAAAATACAGTTGAGAGGCTTTGTGTATTTATAAATGCATCTTTTCCATAAAGTGTAACATTTCACTTGCATAACTTTAAGTGGCCTGAATTAATATGATTATCATTGCTAAGGGATTTAAGAATCAAAACTGTTTTAAAGTAAATTAAGTAACCTACTAAATAGGATTTTCTTGTCCTCATTTTCGTAATAAAAACCTCAAAGAAACTCAAAGCAAAAGAAAAAAAATTATATTTAAAGATGGAGATTTTCTTCTGTTTTTGTGGAGTCTTTTTTTAGAACCTGCTACATGTTGATGCTCTATTCTCTGGACTATTTATTTTTATAACCATGGGAAGGATATTTCAGACCATTAAGAGATAGAGCCTGTCCAAAGGATTTTGGTTGCCCTTTCTTCCTAGCAAATGAAATGTTCAACAATATTCTTAGCTTGTCCACCCTGCTTCAACTCTCTGCCTGATGGTGAGAATTTTAAATGGGCTGACTGGTAGTGGTTCAAGGAACTGGCACAGTAAGTACCAAGACTGGTTAAACCTTGAAGGAGACTTATAGGCAATCACTCTAGCAATGGAGCTATAAGGCATTTATATCCCTTTCCAGGAATATGGGCCACAGAGTATATTCACATATAAACTCTGCTAGCTAGAAAAAATTCTGTTACAACTTTCTTTTGATAATGAAGGATATGTTAAAAAAAATAAAAAGCATATCATAGAGCACATGGGTATATACTATTTATTCACCCCCCTCCCCCATTATCAAGTTCATTTACAGGGAAAAAAGGTACAAATAATTGCATGGTTGCAGTCAGGGGCTTTTTGTCACCATGTGGAAATATTCCTGAGAATCTCCTTTTCCTTTTCAAACCCCACCACTACCCTAAAATAGGTCTTCAAATTAGATGCCATGGGATTCATGGGCAAACACTGTTAACATATTTGGTCCAGAAATACGTGCTAAAATTATAGCTATACAGAAGAGAAAAAAAAAAAAAAAAACCTTGATTTCTCCGGGTCACTCTTCTCAAACTGGAGTATGTAGCAGGGTCATTCAGTGGACTTGTTAAACTCAAGTTGCTGAGTCCCACCCGTAGAGCCTCTGATTCAGTCTGGGTTAGGGCCTAAGAATTTGCATTTCCAACAAGGTCCCAGGTGATGCTGATGCTGCTGGTTTAGGCGCCACACTTTAAGAACAACTGTTCTAAGCCAGTGGTTCTTAACCTGGGCTACATGTTTGAGTAACCTGTGGAAAGTTTTTAAAATCCCAGTGCCCAGGCCAAAGCCCCAACCAACTTAAATTAGATTCTCTAGAGGTGAAAACTGGTCAGCAGTATTTTGTTAGTATCCCCTGGTGATTCCAATGTGCAGGTAAGTTTCAATCCACCCTTTTTCAGTCCTTATTTTTCACATGAAGAAACTCAGGCCAAGAGAAGTGAAATCATACAAAGTCATACAGCTAGTTATGAAAGAGATAGTTCTAGTGATGTCTGGGCCAGGGCACTTTTACTACGGAACGCTTCTTACCAGTATGCCTGGATTTAAAATTTAGCAACAAGGAAGGACTTAATGTGACCACATGGGATCTTGTTAAATTTCAGATTCTGATTCAGCAGGTCTGTGGGGGTGGTATCTAAGATTGTGCATTCCTAACAAGCCCCCAGGTTTTGTCCATACAGCTGGTTCACAGAGCACACTTTGAGAATTAAGGTTCAAATGTACCTTTGCCTGGGCTTTATCAGTACTGTATTTTAAATGCAAACAATAGAAGCCATGGGCCTAAAAGCAAGATAATAGCTACTATTAAGGAAAATTAGCATATCCTAGGCACTATATTAGACAAATTTGTTGTAGGTATTTAAAATTTTAGAGGTTTTTGAATAATTTCCTTCATTCTTTTGGATTAGAATTTTAACAATTTCTAAATTGTTTGCTGGAAATAGAGTTTAAAGTGAAAAAAGGTAAAAATTGATTTGGAGACAATTAAACCCCACAATGCTAATTGTTTTTGAAATGGATCTAATTGTATCTGTCAGTTCTGCCTGAATGTTCCCAAATCATCTTGGGAAACAAATACTTTAATCATTTTAGTTTTTATCTTTCTAGATTTCATATTTAGGAGAAGATAGTACAGCAGCATGGTTAGGATTTTGGCCTCTGGAATTACAATGTCTGGGCTGAAGTCCAGGCTTTGCCATTAATAAGCTACTTAGTTATTATTTAATTAATACTTAATCTTGATGAAATTCAGTTTTCTCATCTATAAAATGGAGATAATGGCACCTGCCTTATAGAATTTTTAGAGGATTACATAGGATAATATATGTAAAATTCTTAGCAAATATCCAGGCACTTAGTAAGCACCTAGATAAATATTGGCTTTTATTGTTATCATACCTTGTTGGCTGGTGGCTACATTGTCTACCAATATAGACACCATTGGTTCCCAGGACTTAGTCTTGTGACTTGGCTTTCAGAAATGTCCCTGGAAGGGTCTCTCAGGAAACCAGATAGGAACCCATTCTTCATATCAACCCCGAGGGATCAAATTGCAGAGTGGAATTGTCTGAGCAGGAACCCTGGAAGGATTGGTCAGGAGCAAACTTGGAAGAGTATTCCAAGAAAGTTCCCACTGGGCTTGCTGAAGAGCCCAGACTGCTTATTTCTGAAATACATCATGTAGGTTCATTGTGGGAGACATCTTATGGCAAGCAAACATGCTCACTTTTTAGGCTAGTGATTTGCAAAGTGTGGTCCCAACACCAGCAGCAACAGAATCACCTGGGAACTTGGTAGAAATGGAAATTATTTGGTCCCTCCCCAAACCTACTGAGTTTGAAACTTTGGGAAGCCACCTAGCAGTTTGTGTTTTAAGGAGCCATCCAGGTGATTCTGATTCAAGTGAGAATTTGAGAAGCACTACTATAGGCATAAGAATTCTTGAGTATTTTTAACCCAAGAACATGATGGGGCTTTATGTTTTGGAAAGATTACCTTGGCAGAAAGAGTGACCATTGATTTCCAATCTCCATATCAAAGACCTCAGAGAACTAGGAAGTCATCGCAAGGGATTTGAAAATCCCATACTGTCTGTAAGTTTGAAAATTCCAGAGAGTTTCAGAATATCATCATGTGTACGTCTTTTCTACTCTTCTTTAAATGTACTAAATGATTTTATGATCAGAAAAGGAGAATTCATTTAAAGGCACAGCTGTAGTCATAAAAATTTTGCCTTGTATTTTCTCAGTCACCTTCTATATTGGAGGTAAAGCATTTACTCATTTATTCACCCAGTATTCAATGAGAATTTTTTATGTGTCAGGAATTTTTCTAGGCACTGAGGTCAGAGCAATGAAGAAGAACAACAAATATATATATATGTGTGTGTATATATATATATGTATATGTACGTGTGTGTGTGTGTGTATATATAATTTCTTTTCCTGATAGAACTTACATTTTAGTGGAAATGTATAGGGATATAACAAGATAAATAAGTAAAATATTTCCTATGCTCTATAAGAATGCATTTTTAAGTAGAAAAATAAAGGAGGGAAGTGCGAAGAAAAATGTGGGATCAGGGGAGGTTTCCATGAAAAGGTGAACTTTGAGTGACATGCTTAAGAAACTGAGATATCAAGCCAGGCAGGTATCTGGACAAAAATCATCCCAGGAACAGGGAACAGCAAATGTAAAAGGCCTATAGAGTGATCATATGGGGACATTAGGATATCATTAAGCCTTTGTTGTTATTCCAAGTGAGATGGAAGGTATTGGCAGTTTTCCAGGAGTGGACAAAAATGGTCTGGTGAACATTTTAATAGTATCACTTTGGTTACTGTGTTGGGAATAGCTTGAATATGAACAAAGGTGGAAGCAAGGAAACGAGTTTTGAAGCTATCAAAATATTTCAGGCAAGGTGTGATGGTGCAAGAGACAGGGTGGTAACACTGGCGGTGATGGGAAATGTCTACTTTGGAGGTAGAACTGACAGAATTTGCTGAGGGGTTGGGTGTGGGGTTGTGAGGATAATCCAAAGTTTTAGAGCTTGAATAACCAGGAGGAAGAAACTTCCATTTCCTGAGATGAAGATGATTTTGAGAGGAGCATATGTGAAGGGTGAATAGCTGGAGTTTGGTTTTGGACATGGAAGGCTTGAAATACCTGTTAGATATTCAAATGGAGATACTGAGTAGGCAGTTGGATGTACTGAGTCTGAAGTCTGGGGACAGGTCTGGGCGAGAGCTGTAAATTTAGGAGTAGTTAGCAGATAGCTGATAGTTAAACCATGAGACTGAAAGAGACTGCCAAAGAAATTTGCATAGATAACATATAGACAGAAATTCAGTGAATTATAAGGACCAAACTCTGAGTTTTTTCAACATTTAGAGGCCATGGGGATGAGGAGGAACCAGTGAAGGAGAATAAGAAAAAGCAGCAAGAGTGGCAGGAGGAAAAACCAATATCCTAAAACCCAAAGAAGCAGCTTCAATAGGTCAAGAGATAAGAGGGATCAGAACTGGCCATTTGTTTTTGCTGGTTTTAATGAAAAGTTTCAGTAGAGTGGTGTAAGTGAAAGCTTGGCTGTAGTGGTATTAAGAGAGAATAGTAACAGTCTCTTCAATAAATGGTGCTGGGAAAATGGATTTCCACGTGAATGGATTTCATTATCTGACACTATACACACACACACACACACAAATAAACTCAAAATGAAGAAAAGACCTAAACATATGACCTGAAGCCACAAAACTCCTAGAAGAAAACATAAGGGGAAAGCTTCTTGATATTGGCCTGGGCCATGATTTTTTTGGCCATTACAGTAAAAGCTCAGGCTATAAAAAAAAAATAAATGGGAGTACATCAAACTAAAAGGCTTTTGCACAGCAAAGGAAACAGCCAATAAAATGAAAAGGGAACATATAGATTGGGAAAAAAATATGGGCAGACTATACATCTGATAAGAGGTTAATATACAAGATGGATGTACAAAGAACATATACAACTCAATAGCAAGAAAACATATATAACCTGATTAAAAAATGGGATAGATGATATAAATAGAAATTTATCCAAAGATGATACAAAAATGGACAACAGGTATATGAAAAGGTGCTCAACATCACAACACCAGGGAAATTCAAATCTAAACCACCATGAGATATCACCTCACGCATGTTAAGGTACCTAGTATGAAAAAGACAAGAGAGAACAACTTTTGGCAAGGGTGTTAAGGAAAGGGAACCCTTGTACACTGTTGGTGGGAATGTGGTAGATTGATACAGTCATTGTGGAAAATAGTATGAAAGTTCCTAAAGAAGTGAAAAATAGAATTACCCTATGGCCTAACAATCCCTCTTCTGGGTATATATTTATAGAAAATGAAATAATTACCACAAAAATATCTACACTCCCATGTTCATTACAGCATTGTTCATAGTAGCCAAGATATGGAAACAACCTGGGTGTCCATGAATGGATGAATGGATAAAGAAATTGTGGAGTATTATTTAGCCTTAAAAAAGGAGGAGATCCTGTCACTTGCCACAACATGGATGGACGTAGAAGACATTATTCTGAGTAAAGTAAGCCAGACACAGAAAGAAAAATATTACATGATCTCACTTATATTTGGAATCTAAGAAATAAAAAGAGATCAAATATATAGAGATAGAGAATAAAACAGTGGTTATCAAGGTTGGCATGGAGGGTGGAATGGGGAGATGTGGGTCAAAAGATACAGAGTAGCAAATATGTAGGGAGAACAAGTAGAAAGATCTAATGTACAAAGTGAGGACTATAATTAATAATAGTGTATTCAGGATTTTTGCTAAATAAGTAGATTATAGCTGTTCTTGCCATGGGGGTGGGGAAGGAATGGGTAACTGAGATGGTGGAGACATTCATTTGTTTCATTATAGTAACTGTTTTACTATGTATATGTGTTTTATGACATCATGTTGTATGCCTTATATGTGCAATAAAATTTATCTAAAAGAAAAGAGAATAGGTCAGGGATTTTGGAGATAGCAATTATAGACAACCTTTTCATGGACTTTTGCTATAAAGGGAAGGAGAGATTTATTAGCTGGAGAAGGTTTGCTTATTTTTGTTTTTGAAGGTAGGAGAAATAACGTGTTTGAAAATTAGTGGGACTGATAGAATAGGGACAGAAATTTGATGAGGTAGAAGAGAGAGAGGAGAATGAAAGAGTGATGTCCTGTGTGCAGGCTTCAGGGCAGGGATCAAGAGGTAGGGTTGGTCTTAGCTTGGAATATAGACATTTCATCCATTAAAAATAGGAGCGGTAGAATATGTAGGTACAGATAAGAATGTGGGAATTTATGGTATTTGTCTTCCATCATTTTCATTTTCTTAGTGAGACATTAAATGAGGCCATTGGATCATAGTAAAAGTGGAATGAGTGTTGGAGCTTTCAGGAGAAAAGAGGAAAAATAAAAGACTTATGAAATACTTATTCTAGGAGAGCAGGGGAGAAAATGGATGGACTCAGTAAAGGTTGGGAAAGGTAGCTTGTTTACTGGGCAACAGGAAGGCCCACTTGATGTTAACGGTCATGGGTTTAAAATTGATAGCCGTCATTATGGTATGATTAATTTCTTTTCTTACCCAGTTCAGCTGCATGAACCAGTTCAGCTCTCTCACCCAGTTCAGGGTGCAGGCATGGGTAGGCAAAGATTTAAATTTAAGCAGGGTTTCTTTTAGCCAAGGGATCAAAGAAACAATAAAGGATTAGAGAGTAGAAGGTGTGTGCATAGGTGTTAATATAATGTTAAACCAAAGGTTTAAACTAGGTACAGAAAGGAGATCAGGAACAAGGGGAAAGGCTGAAGAGGTGGTAAGGTCAGCAGTTTTGAGATTCCTATGAGTTGAAAGATTGAATTGGTGTAATAAGAGTGACCTATAAATAAAAAAAGGTGGTGTCTAGAGAATAGGATGTTTGAGATGGAGATTATACAAAATTGCAGTTATTGGTAATGACAAATGTAGCCTATACCCATGGCAGAGAGTGGCTCAGGTGAGGCAGAAGACAAGATCATTGGAGAAGAGGAGGCCAGAGGTCATATACTCCAATGAACTGGAAGTACGGACTATGGATATATTGACATCACTCAAAATTATGTCCTAAGTAGTATAGGAGACAGTGACAGAGAACCAAGTGCCAAAACCATTAAGTAAAAAAGAGAAGTAACCCTGGATCCGTAGTGATGACAGCAACAATGGAAGGAAGTGATTGCTCTGAATATAAAACATGTGAAGTTGGGAGGGACAAGCGGTGAGGAGACTAGCCTGGGGATGGTGATGAGGAGCACCCAGAACATAAACCCACCTCTATGTCAGTGGTACCAGGAGGGTGGAAAAGAAAGCCACCACATGGCAGGATAGAGGGGGGAGCAGTGTCCTCAGTGCCACGACAGAGAAGGAGATGTCATAGAAGAGGCCTGTAGGAGCATTAGAGTTGGGGGCTTCCACCTGACTCCTGCTATGGGCAGTGCAGGTCTGCAGAAGGGCAGGGTATTTTCTAGCATGCGGCTTCCCTTGCGTACCTCTGACTCCCGTCATGCTCTGTACTCCCTTTGAGGCCTGTAGGGAGGGATTCTTACTGTGGGCATGTAGATTTACCCTTGGCTTCTGAAAGTGGCAATAGAGGAGCTGACTCAATTTAAGCACATGGGTTCTCTCTTGGCTTTCTGCGTCAGAGGCCCCAAAGATGGCATAGTGGGCAAGTGAAAGAAAATTACTTTTACATTTCTTGCATTCAAAAAGGCTGGCATCACTGGAAAGCTGGAAATAGAGAGTGTGTGTGCATGTGTTTGTGTGTGTGGCTGGTTGAAACTGAAACCATCAAAGCCAGTTAGGAATCCGTTGCAATATTGTGGGAGATTCCTGGAGAATGAATTAACTCACTGCCAGTAGAGGCAGAAAGGGTATGATGAATTCAAGAAATAGATTGCTCTTGATTGAGTAAAGAAACTATATTTACTCAAGAGTTGATAAAGACGACCAACAGGTTTTATGTATTCAGGCAACAGTAAAACCCATGTTTTCAAGTGCTTATATGTTTGCAAACTAGGATAACCTGCATATGAACTGTTTCTCAAGTTAAAAGTTATGTTTAGTAGAATTTCAAAAGCTTTGTACAAATGAATAGTATTTTTAACTCTGTACTTTTCTATTATTTAAAATAGCATTATTCTATGATGGCTTAAAACAAGAAAATACAAAGATGTTACAGGTTGTAGCAACATTGTGAGTTGAAATACAGGGACGGCAAGGACATTCCACGTAATGAAGTGATAGAAGAAGAGGCCATGAGCTCAACTGGCCAATGGGCTATGCTAGGGCAGGTGAGGGATGTGTTCACTGGAGAATGAGGAATGGAAGGCACATGGCCTTAATGGGCAGAGATACTGGGCATCACATTCCTGCTATGATGCCTTGGAAACAGACATGTCCAAGGGAGAAGAGGCTTGTGGAGATCTATAGTGGTGTTCAAGAGGGAAGGATAGTTCAGGGCAGAGATGCCATAGTGAACAGAGGTACAAAGATGTGAGATAACATAACAAGATTGGGGAGTTTTTACTTGCTCGTTGCCATAAATGGAAAGGGCTGTGGTGGTAGCTGGTAGCAGAAGAGGCCAGAAATGGTACAGTACACCTTTTGAAAAGGCTTCAAATGTTTTATTAAATAAAGAGTTAGATGTTAGTGTTGTAATAGACTATAGAGAATCCTGGAAGAATTTAAGAAGCAAAATGATATTCATGTCATTTTATGTTTAATTTTAAGAAGGCAGTTATTTGGTCTGTAATTCTATACTTTCATTTTGTGGGATTGTCATGCCCATTGATGTGGAAAAAGTAGATAAATGGGTTTCTAAGAGTTCCAGGCCCAGTGGTATTGTCTCTCTCCTTGAGTCTCAGATTTTTTTCTCACAGTTCTTGGAGGCAATAGGGCTTGGCCTTGGATTTTGCTGTTGTTATTCTTTTTAATATCTTTGGAAGTGTATATGTCAGTAAAGCTAAACATAAATACCCAAATTACTTAGGTGCATTTAAAATATGAAGAGGCAGAATGATAAGCATTTTTATGAAAGTAAAAGTCTCTGTCCATTTTCTCTATAAGATAGCAACAGATGGCATGTCAATGATGTATGAGCTCTGGAGCTGTCAGAACTGGATTACTTTTAACAGAATTGTCCTATAATTACTGTTGTAAAATATGTGTTGGAGTAATAGGTGAAGCCTTTCCAAATATCCTAATTATTTCTATAATCTTTACAAATTACTAATAGAATATAAGAAATTCTGAAATAATTTTAGGGAAAAAGGAATATACATTTAATTTATAGAAAACTTTTAGGAGAATGAGGAAACTAAGACACAGAGAGGTTTAAGTTGCTCACGGACAGAGGTCACATGGCCCTGGTAGAAGAGGGAATAAGGGAATTCAGAGAGCCTTTATTATTGGCAAGATGATTTGATCATTCTGGTTCATGAGGATTGGCTGAGTTTTAGGAATAACTTCTTAACATTAAGGTTGTGGAAGAATTAATGAGCATTACTCATGTAGTGATGAGTTACCCCACCCTAGAAGTATACAGTGAGAGGTTAAATAACTCTTTGGAGGAAATATTGCAGTGGAGATATTCAAGCATTCATGGTTCAAAGACCTTAAGTGTTGCTTCCCAATACTCAGGGTCTGCATAATTAGCACAGATCCTTTCTTTATGGTTTAACAGACCATGCCCCAAACATGCCTGAGTGTACGTAACAACCACTAAGGATCAAAACTAGGAACATGTGAGGCCTGAGAAACACATTTCAATGCAGTGCAGATTGACCATTGCTTATCAGTACGCATTGTGGAGTCGAATGATAATCAAGTAATGAAATCTTCTGATAAAGATCGAAAGAGGTCAGCACACCTCCTAGGAACTTAGAAAAAGCCACACAGCTGGACTTTATGAAGAACAAAATGGGTTTCAGGAATTAGACAAGGAATTGTAACCATATCACCCTACCCCAGGCTCACCACATCATTGGGTCTGGCAGACACAATTTACTTTAAAAAAAAGTATTTATTTATCTATTTTTTCTATAAAGTTATAATTTATCCTTTTTAGTCTTTAGTTATGCAGATTTTGACAAATACATACAGTCGTGTAACCACCACCACAGTCAAAATATAGAATTATTCCATTTTCTCCCCAAATTCACCCATGCCTCCTTATAGTAAACCCCTCCTTCCGTACCCAGCTCCTGAAAGCATTCATCTGATTTCTGTCCCCATAGTTTTACCTTTTCTGAAATGTCGTATAAGTAAAACCATAGACTATGTAGTCTTTTGAGACTAGCTCCTTTCATTTAGCCTGAAGTCTCTGGAATACGTCTGTGGTTTTTTGTTGTTTTTTTTTTTTTTTTTGAGACAGAGTCTTGCTCTGTTGCCTGGGCTAGAGTGCCGTGGCCTCAGCCTAGCTCACAGCAACCTCAAACTCCTGGGCTCAAGCAATCCTTCTGCCTCAGCCTCCTGAGTAGCTGTGACTACAGACATGCGTCACCATGCCCAACTAATTTTTTCTATATATATTTTTAGTCGTCTAGCTAATTTCTTTCTATTTTTAGTAGAGACGGGGTCTTGCTCTTGCACAGGCTGGTCTCGAACTCCTGAGCTCAAATGGTCCTCCCACTTAGGCATCCCAGAGTGCTAGGATTACATGTGTGAGCCACTGCGCTCAGCCCATCCGTGTTTTGAGCAACAATAATTTGTTTCTTTTTATTGCCGAGTAGGATCCATGTATGGGTGTGCCAGTTTGTCAGTCCATTCATCCACTGAAGGACAGTTTCGTTATTTCCAGTTTTTGGTGATTACAAATCACTATATACATTCACAAATAGGTTTTTGTACAAAGTTTTTAACTTTCCTTGGGAAAATCCCCAAGAATGGAAGAGCTGAGTCATATGCTAAGTATATATTTAACTTTATACAAAGTTGGAAGACCGTTGAATTGACTTTTAAAAATAAATATTGAAAAAATATGTACAGTAGTCTCTCCCATCCATGGATTTCCTTTTGTCAAGTCTAGTATGTGGCATTTTTCTCTTAAAGTCTATGCAACCTCCAGATTTTTAATTCTAATATTATACAAGAGTCATTTCTATTAAAAGTAAGTAGGAAATGAGAAAACTCATGGTTTGAATAGGAAAGGAGTCTAAAGAAAAGGTTAGGTTTTTGCAGGGAAGCCTCAGGAGGGATGAAATGGTCTGAGAGAACCTCTGCTTCTGTTAAGAGCATGATAAGTGAGCTGAGGGTTAGCGGGGCTTTCTGGAAACTTATGGGGCTCAAGTTATTAGTGAGAAGCAGGTGCAGACAACTTTGAGTCATAAAATCGGAAAGACATTGAACATTTGGAAGGAGGATATGACACAGAAAACAAACAATATACCTGCGTTTGAATGCACTACTTCATCAGAGCAAAATTAATTTATGTGCATTATTATTTCTAAAGGTACCTGAGATCCAGAAGGAGATGGAAAATGGAAATAAACATCTTGGTATCCATTAGTACTCACATAAAATGTATAATGTGTTACTAATATGCATTAGATTTGTGGTCTGTGCATTTTAAGAAATATGAAAGGAAGTATTAGGCTTATGAAAGTTTTAATCACAACCTAAATTCCAATCTACCCATGTGGCCCTAAATCTCTCACTGTGGATTCTCCTACCATGGAAGCTTTGGAAACAAACCTTCACCTTCAAGGAGAAATTGCTTTATGAAATTTAAGCCTTAGTAAGGACGTTAAGGTAAATGTATTGCTGTGTGTGTATGTTTGTGCACTCTGGATGTTTTAATCATTGGCTCAAATAAAGAGGTTGGTTATAAAAACCAAAAATAGCCAACAAAGGCTATTGGCACAAATCAGTTGAAATTCTTAGACAATTAAATATATTGCTTGTTGAAAGTTGGTGTTGAAATGTAAATATTAGAATTGGGGAGACTCAACCCAAACTCTAAATTAATCATTTTTAACATTAATACAAAAAGCCAATGAAAACACATAAACTATGAAATGATAAGGAAGGAATAAAAGCATCTTTTTAAATTCTAAGTAATATAATAGAATAATGCCAAATTTATTCCCACATTCTGGGACTTGGAATGAACAATTTCTTAGGTGAGAAATGTCCATGGGTTGGAGGAAGCTATGGAATTGGCTGGAACACTCAGGGATCACAAATTACGTGAGGGGGTCAAAGTGGTTAAGAGCAGTGGCATTAGCAAGAATGACCTGAGTTTACCCGAGTTTAAATCCAATTTCTGCCACTTATGAGCTGTGCCATCTTGGGAAAGTTACTTCACCCTACCTGAGAGGAAATAACACCTCCCTCACAGGGCCGCTGTAAAGCATTACATGAGAAACTGCTTGCTAAGTTCTTAGCTCAGTGCCTAGAACATAGTAAGTACTTAGTAGTTACTGTCCAGGTGGGTAATAATAGCAGCCAAAATTAACACAAAGGGACTTTGTTTTTCTTTTTCCTTTTCTCCTTACAAGCACTAACAAATTTAATCTGACGCTCAGGATCTTTGCCCTGTTGTTAGAACTCACCTTGTCATGGAGTTCTGGAGCTAAAAGGAAGTCCATATATGATTCCTAGTTGATCCTTTGACAGATGAGGAAACTGAGTCACATAGAGGTTATGCTTTCCAAAGTCCTACATACCTGTAATACAGGACCCAGTGCTAAAACCTGGCTGGCTGTTCCCAGCTCAGAACTCCTTCCACATCACCACTAAATGACTTCAGATCACTAAGCACAGGCACACATGTATAATCCTGCTTACTTCTTTTACAATTTTTAAAGAGCTAATCTATCATCTTCTACAGTTTGCATTGTTTCCAGTCTCTGAAGGCTGATTAGGGGACTAGATATTACTAATTGAAAGCATTAACCAGGATTGTTAAAGAGACTAGTGCATTCTCAAATAAGCTCACCTTCAGAAGAAATTTATGGCTATATTCAAATTGGCCATGCCCTTTCCAAAGGCTGCCATCTCAGGGGAGCCCATTTCAGGGTTTGCCCATATTAGCATACACTTCTCTAATCTGCAACATTTTTCTCCCTTGAGCATTTATAGATTTAAATGTTTTCTATATGTAGAGATCTTTCATTCCCTTCCAAGGTTCTAACAAAGAAGCACTTGCAGTGTCATTAAAGGAGATATGAAGATGGTGGTTGAGTCCAAAATTTGATCTTCATTGACAATCACTTCAGATTTTAAGCTTCCTTGTAATGATCCTAACATTTCAGAGTTAAACGGTGCTTACTGCACCATGAAATATAAATGAAAGCTTGACTTCCTACTGTACCAAGGGACTGTAAACAATCCCACACCTGTGCACAATTTGTAGTAAATCAAACATTCGGAATTTTGTTTCATGTTGAATATTTTAAGTGCCTTTAATAAAGATGATGTGATTTGTAAGTCATATAATGAAGCCAATCTAAATAGGAGTTATTAAAAAAAAGAATAATAACTATTTAAGCATCTCTTTCCCCTAGCAGCGTGATTCAGATCATCAGCACACTCAGTTTTTCTTTAAATTGTAACAAATACTCTTGGTAAGTAAGGCCCACCTAAGTTTGAATCACATCTGGGTTTTATTAAAGGTAAGCTACTGGAAGCCTTTGAACTTAAACTTCATCAAACTTTTCAAATGATCTCTGTGGCTATATCTACACACACAGAGGAATGTAGGCTGAGGCAGCCACTTGAATGAGGAAGAAAAACTAACCTACCAGTTTTCTAAACCTGATTTTGCCTCTGTGATTAGAATCAATCACTCTTTTCTTTTCGCTTCCCTTTCCTTCTTTTCTCTTTTTTCTTTCTTTCTTTCTTTTCTCTTTCTCTTTCTTTCTTTCCTCATTTATCTGTCTAAATGCTGCTCCCCCAGGAGGGGAGTGTTGGAGGATATGGCACTCTGTTACTTTAACAGATGCCTTCATGGTACATGGTGCATGCAATGCGATAGGTTTCTGGGTATTGGTCTTAATTATAATTGATTCTTTGACACCTAAAAAGATTAGAAACAGCAATAAACCCTCCTGGTCCATGAGCACTTCTGATGATACAATTACAAAGTAGACATGAGTTTGAAAACATGTTTCTGGAGCCCTAGTTTCTGTCTCTAGTCAAGAAGCCAGCTATAGCTTATAAAAAAATTCCTAAAATGTTCTCTTTTGTTTCCTCAATCATAAATATGCTGTGACTTGTGCAAAATTAAATCCTGGCCTCACTCAAGTTTTTAAGCAAAAGATATACTTTTTTGTAGAAATGTGTGGTTCTTCATTGACCCCAGTATAAGATTTTATCATAGGTGAGCTCTCAAAAGTTGATTGTCTTTAAAGGGATGAATTGTATGATATGTGAACTATAGCTCAATTAAATTATTAGAAGGGAAAAAAGCTGATTGCATGATAAGAAAAATTTTTTCAGTAAGATCTTTGTGATAAGCTAATGTGTAATCATGTTAGCTTGCAAGGCCTTGTTGAAGTCTGTTCTGTTTTTGTCCTTTGTGGAAGGTAAGGGAATTTTATAGTCATTATTAGTCCTATAATCAATGAGTAACTATTCTAAGGACAAGACATCATGTGGGAGTGAGCTAGATCCTTGGAGGAGTCAAAGCAGTGCGTCAGATGTTCCATAGTGTGCAGGGGAGGTAAATTTCCACTTTTCACCCCCACCTCCGCCATCATTGATCCAGTCATGCTTTTCCCCTGGTGACTGAGCTCATCTGGGCACATGTCCCAGGCTGAGGCTTTGGCAACTGGGGGTTGGTGTGGGAGTGGCAAGAATTGAGCCACTGGGTACTGCAAGGTCAGGAAGCAAGGGACAGTCCAGAGAGCCAAACCCAAGCATGTGAGTGGAACAGCAAGATCCATATCTAATGCAAATGGTCTGAACCAAAGGAGGGGCATGATGGGCTTTTGCAGTGGTAGAAAGAGGCAATTGGAACACAGGGTTATGTTTCCATCTGGGCCATCACATGGCCTCAGACAAGTCTTTGATTTTTTTCTGCTTTAATTTCTTCAGCTGCAAAATGAAGAAATTGGCAAAATGAGCTTTGAGGAACTCTTTTTGCTGTCATATTCTGTGTCCTTGCATGCCCTCTTAGGAAGGAGAACCACAGTACCCAGAGTGAGGGCCATAGGATCGTTGAGAATATTGAGTCTCCAGCACAGTAGAATTCACTTTTGATCCAGCTTCCGCTTAATTAGTAGTTTCTAATTAGTAGTTTTGTCTCATGGTTTTGGGGACTCAAAAGAGAACTTTTTAAAGACTATAAATATAGGAGCACTTCCTGCTCCTTCTTAATCTATATCATGAAATTACTTTGATCTTTTTAAAGGAGCTTATTAGTCCAAGGTGTTGATGTTTATTAAGTTTGCCTTCTTTTGTGGATACATTTTATAGGGCATGGGTTTGGGGCACTTTTCAAACTGATAGTTCATTGACTACGTTATGCTTGCAGACATTTCACTTATGTCACATAATATTTTATAATAATTTTAATTCATCACCACTTTTTAAAATGTAGAAATTTAACATAGAACGATCAATATTTTTGGCTTTTCTTCAAACATGGGAAGATCTGGCAACATCAAGCCTATATTCTCAAATGATAATAAATGTCTGAAGTTGAGTTCCAGCTGCCCTTTGTAGATAACTTGGGCTCACTCCAGTTCACCATGGTTACCATCATGCCATATGAGACATCTTCTCGGAATTAATTATATGATATAATCACCACTCTACCATAATGGGATGCTGGGGTGAAGTTGTTCACCATTCAAACAAGCATTTATTAAGCATCTACTCTTTCCAGTACTATGAGAGAAATGCGAGATTATAAAGGTTCATTCTTCCATGTAAACAGATTTTTATTTAGGACCTACCATGTGTCAGCTGCTATTTTAGGTACTAGGGATACTGTGATGAGCAAAACATGACTTAATGAAAATTGGACTTTAGTAGAAGAAAAAGATAATGAATAAAGAAGCAAAGAAATAATATCAGATGTTGGTAAAGACTATGAAATAACATAAAGTAGGGAAAGGATAGTGGATGAAGAGTGGCATTCAAGAGGAAGACAGGTAACCCAATGATGAGAGTAAGGTGTGGTCATGACTCTGATGGAGTGCACACAGTATGTTCCAGGTATACATGAATTAGGGCTCTTGATCTATTGATAGAGTCCAGGGTTTAGTGGTAGCTATTAGCAGGAAATTGTATCTGAGTAGAATCTTGAAGAAAAAAGAGGAACATTGGTGGATGACTGAGCAAGCAAACCAACTACAAGCTAAGTTAAAGCAACAATGCAATGTCACCTCAAATATAGGAAAAGTTCAGTTTCAGGGAGGTAATGTGGGAGCAGAAACCCTAGAAAACCTATTAAGATTTCCAAATAGATAAGCTTTGTCTTTTATGATTGAGCATTATTTTTTCTTTAAAAACTGCATATGGAAAAGGGGCACACCAGTTTCTTTTCAGTGGTTGTGGTTGGTAAAGTACATGAACAGTAGAGCCTTATAAAGAGCAGATGACCATCACCCACCTATGGCACAGTGTGCGAGACACAGATTCTGAAGGGAGTTTGGCATGCTCAAAAATCATGGCACTAGAGTGTATGGTTTGGGGAAGGAAGCGGTAAGAGATGACCATACAGGAGTAGTAGCTACTTGCTACATAAGTGGCTGGGTTCAGTTTAAGCCCAAAGGTCAGAAAGAGAAGAAGTACAAATAGTAACAAATTTAGCCAAATCTCCAGTCTAGTGATTATCTTCATGGACCAATATGTAAAAAAAACTATCTACAGTGGTGTATTTACATAGAAGGATGGATCTCCTAGTTTTTTGTTTTGTTTTGTTTTCTGTTTTTGTAAGAAAATATGCAGAATAAGCTACTTTTATAAGGGTCCAATAACTACTTTTTCATTTAAATAATTTATTTTACGTACTTTTAGCCATTAATTGTAAGTGACCCAGTGAGAAACAGATGACGTGATAAAACCATGTAATTGTAAAAAAATTAATAAAGGTGTTATATGCAGAGGTTGGGTGAAGTTTAAGCAAACCAAGGATGGTGCACCATCCTTGTGACATTGTGACATTCAGTAACTCGCCTGTCCTCTCTGATCCTCTAGGCAAAGAGACAAATGGTTATCTTTGCACTGCAGGGAGAGAGAGAGTGCTGCCTCACAACTGGTTGAATAGATGGTCACAGCCAATCCACGGTAACCCATCAGGAAATAAAACCCCCAAACTTATTCACAGTCTGCCTTTAGATCATGTATGGCCTCCTAATGTCCAAAGCTACCAGAAGCCAGAGGGCAAAGGAACCCACAGATGTGGTCCATGCAGGTCAGCCTCCTAGTGAACAGCAAAATGTCGAGAAAGCTAAAGAGTTTATATGGAGGAGCAGAGAGAAAATGTGTACAACAGTTATTTAAGAATTTTTTTTTTTACATTATCAACATAAAGCATTATAGGAAGTTGCAACAGAGATGAATGAGGATTGTTTTGGATGTCTCGCCTGTACATTTCAATAATGAAATTAAAATGTGCTTATCACTGAGTATTCCAATGTGATTTTTCTTGCATTGTATGATTTAAATAGCTTTCTAAAGTCTTATAACAACTCTCTACATAAGACAGAGCAGATATTCTTATCTATCTCCCCTCCATTTTACACACCAGTAATTGAGGATCAGAGAGGACAGGCGAGTTATTGAATGTCACAAGGTCACAAAACTTATTAGGGACAAAGGGTGTACTTAGTTCTTCTGTCCTGTCCAGCTGCTTTTCCATAACCTCAAAAGATGGGTTAATCCTGGCTGTTTCATTCTGAGGAAAAGAAAAAAAATTTTTTTAATTTAAAATTTTAAAAATTAATCATAAGGTATAAGCACTTATCAATTAATAACAGGCCACGTTTTGGGGGCTGAATAATCATTAGAGCTAAAGTTTGCTCTTCTAGTAGATGTCAGATCCTTTTTCAGTTGTGGAGCATAAAATATTTCATCTATTCCTGACTATTCTTTTAGTCTGGAGTAACCTACAAGACTTACCCCCTCACTTGCTCTGGGTCCCTGCATCCATGTCACCTTAATACAGTGTTCTGGTCTTCCTTGACCATGCCCTACCCCTCCACCCCCGAACTGGGCTCATCCTCTAGCCCATCACTGTCCAGTGGAAACATAACACGGACCATAAATGCAAGTCATATGCATCATTTTGAATTGTCCTGTAGTCATATTTGAAAGAAGCAAAAAGAAATAAGTGAAATTAATTTAAGAAACATATTTTATTTAATTTATCCAAAATATTATAATTTCAACATGTTATCAATATGAAATATTTAGGAGATACTTTATATTCCCTTTTTTATACTAAGTCTTCAAAATCTGGTATTTACACTTAGAGCACATCTGGTCAATATACTCTATTTACATGCAGAACACATCTCAATTTGGACCAGCCACATTTTATGTGTTCTGTAGCACATGGGACTAGTGGCTGTCCTATTGGACAGTACAGCTCTATGCTTTCCCTTATCTTATATCTTTTTTTTTTTTGTTAATAATATAAAGCTCAGCATGGCCAAATGTGTTACTTAAAACAAATCACAAAACATATTACTGTCAGAGCTAAAGACAGAGTTCAGCTTACCACTTTTGACATATTATATGTTGATTTATTGTCTTTCTTTATGGGATTACAAACTTTTTAAGGGCAGCAATATTTGTCTATGTTATTTACTGTTGTATCTATAGTATGTGGAATAGCATCTCACCCAAAGTAAGCACTCAAATTTTTGTTGGACGAATAGCAATCTTATGAAGTAGGTTCAGCTTTTCCCATCTCTGTTTTAAAAATGAAGAAGCAAAGGCGCAAGGAGGATAAGTACCTCTCCCCAGGCCACACAGCCAGTTAATGGGCTTCCACTCAGCAGACTGCTCTTAGAGAGCTGTACTTAACCTGCGCTGTTCTGCTGCACTAAAAAATATAAACATTACCCATGAGAATGATAAATAAAAGACGCTTTTTAATGTTTTCTTATAATTTTCCTTTCTTCCAAATATATTAAAACAAACAAAGCAGTATCATCAAGACGCACAAACTGGTAAATAAAATACTAACATCAGGTTCCTTATACCTAGCCAGAGAAAACAGGTTCAACAGTAATGTGCTCACTCCCTTCAGGTCCTAGTAATTGCCATGCTCTACTGATTTATGGGGAGGTTGATTCAGGAGTAGATTTTTCCCTGCAATAAAGCATTCTTTTGTAGAAGCTAGGTTTTCATTATTTTGTTGGATGATTCAGTGTAAATGCATTGCACAGGCTTGATGGACAATGATCAGTTTTTTTTAAAGAGCAGCAGTTTGATGGATATGGGTATGTTATATGGACACAGAATTAGGCTGATTAGATCAGAAAGCCTATTATTCATTGATTAAGTGATGTAAGAGAGAAATGTTTGTTTAAATCCTCTAGACAGTAGCTGAATTTACTGTCTTGGTTTCACTCATACGGGCCAGCTTCTACATGACTATATATAATGATTATGTGTTGTCACAACACAATGGATATCCTAACAACAGCCAATATTTGTTGTGTGTTTTCTTTGTGCCAGGTGTAAGGGGCCGGGGATTATCTCAAGCATGCTTAGGCAGGAGAGGTTACTGTCTCCATTTCACAGATAAAGTAACTGAGGCATAGAGAGATTTAGTGAATTTCCCAGGGTTGAACAATTACTAAGTGTCAGTCCTCTGACTTGAATGATCCCATTCCAAAGTCCATGTTCAACCTCCTCACTGCAACCCCCCCCCCCCATTTTAAACATCCCAACCAGTCCTCAGTCTTCTCTCTTCTTTATGAAGGCACTTCAGAGGAAGTACACTCTGGTTGCCTTGGAGCCAAACAGAACTAGGTCCCCATCCCCCCATCCAGCTCTGACACTTACTAGCTATAGGAAATTGGACAAAATGATTTAACCACTCTGGACCTCATTTCCCTTATTTGTAAAACAGGCCTGTAATAGCACTGGCACTGTTACGATGAGAAGTTGGATATGTAAGTTGCTTAGCACAGGATCTGCCTTTGAGAAGACATGATAATGGCAATTATCTTTATAATTACAAAGTACTTTAGGAGAATAAAGTACTGTTCTTATTTACACTACATCTTTTCACCCTAACAAGAGGTAGCAGCAATTAGAATTTAAAAAGGAAGGCATTTTAAAGGAATAAGCTGAAATATCTCCATGGACTCTATATGTGTGTAATATATATTTAATAGCACCGGCAGTTTGACTAGCACGGATAAAATTGTTATGAGGATTATAAGATCTCATACTCCTGGGTGTAGCTTGATGACTGGCTGAGGTCAAGAATAAATTCTCTCTATGGTGTTGTAGAGCATGGTAAGGAATATTTGATGTGTTTTATCCTTTCCATTGAAGCATGTGGCATTATTTGAGGAAGAGGCCTGCCATTAGCTGGCTGGGCTATTGGTTAGTTCCACTTAGGCTATAATATATACTATGTCCTGCAGCGATGCTTGCTTAAAATCACAAGTGTCTGCAACCTTTGAACTAAAAAGTACTGCACCAGGTAGCATCTTGCTTATGACACACATTTTGCAAACCAGGCTGTGTCCCTTGAGTATTACCATCCACTATGGATTGGCTTCACTTTCACTCAGCTCTTGAAAATCACCTGTCTCCAGAGGCATTCGAAGATTAATTTAAAAGGGAAAAGAAAAGTAATTTCCAAAAGCTACTTTAAAAGAGAAAAATAACTCCATTATACTGCTCTTCTTTTGATGTCTTTTTAGATGACTGACTTTCTACTTTTCACATGGCACTTTTGTATTCTGGGACATGACAAGATGCTAACACTTATGATGATGACGACAAGTGTGACCTTCATTGATGCACAACTCCTATGTTGCAGACACTTTACACACCCCGTTTCTAATTTTCCATGTGGGACACTTCACATACCATATTTGTAATCTTCCCTATGATGCTCTCATTTTTACAGAGAAGTTAAATGACTTATTAAATCACAAAAGCAATTTTGTGGTAGAGCTGGGATCCAAGTCCTGGTCTGCTTCACTTTAAAAACCAAGCTTATGCTTCCTCCCTTCTTCCCTTTCTCCCTACTTTCTTTTCTTCCCTTACCTCTTCTTTCCTTTCCTTTTGAAAATTCTCTCCCCTCCTCCTTTTTATTGCTTGTTTGTTTTAATTTTAATTAGACTCAGTGAAGTTAAATAACTGGCCTGACACTAAACTGTTAGTAAGAAGTGTATCTCAATTGGAATCACAGGTTGCTTAATTAAAATACATAACAAGAAGCTTTCTAAGTCATCTACATTCATTGTTATAGATTCAAATACCCAAGATTCCAGCTTTTATCTAGATGCATCTAAATGAGCACTCAGGTTGCCATTCAGGGAATTGGTTCCCCGTTCACCATAGTTCTAATTTTTCTTTTTCCAAATTATCTTCCTCTGTCAAGTGTGGGATGTAGCAAGACCCAGGGATCCTCCCGTAGTGTACAGACCTGGCCAAAAGACCAGTTAGTATTTCAGAAATGCTGAGAGAGAGCAGATTCAGGTCACACTGAGAAGGGGGCAACCCCCACCCTGGGCTCCTTCTACTTTTTCCTAGTGCTCTTGAGTGTGTATCAGAATTGTGGAGTTTGTCCTGTGAGCCCTTCTTGTATCATGAGGTACTCCATAAGAGACTTTCGTAAAACATTTCCTAAGGCTTTACAACATTAATAAAATTTGACTGGAGTTCCAACTCTTCTCTGGCTTCATGATAAATCATTTTTCTTATTTTTAAATTAATAAACTATTGGCTTTTGTTGATTTCCATGTTTGCGGGACATGCCTAAAAGAACTTAAAAAACAATCAATAGAGAGATAATTCTAATATTTCTAAAATCCGTTATACTTTACAAAAGACATACTTTTTTTAGTTTGTGAATTTTAACATCATCCTTCTTGGAATCCTTCCTTTGTGGATGAGAAAAACTGAAACTCAGGGAGATCAAGTGGCTTGCCCAAAGTTATACAGCTCATACATAGCAAAGCCATGGCCAAGTTTTAATATTCTTATTGTAAGTTTCCTTTGCTTGAATTTCCCTGTAAAGCAGAGCCTGAGACAAAGGTCTACACTGCAAGTAGTTTATTTTGATCAAGGGAGAAACAAGAGTGGGAAACTGAGAAGATGAAGCAAAGGTAAGCTACTGAGCTGAACACTGCTAAAGGCAACTAGGCTCAATTCTACCGGGACCCTCTGTGTTGCTGTGGACAGAAGTCTCTGAAGTTTCCACTCAGAAACTTAAGGAGACATTTGTCCATCAATTCCCATTTCCCTGTGGGTATGGGTGGCACCATGGGATGTTAAATCCAAATTTGCACATGGATGTGAACTCAGTTTCCCATAGGTATTCCTCATTGAGGTATCAGAAAAGCTCTGGGGAAAAAAAGCAAGAGATGCCCATTGTACCCATTGTAGTCAAGGAGTTATCTAGTTGTAGCTAGGTTATGGTAGGTGTAACAAGTATAGCTAGAAAAAATGGCTAAGAGGTTATGAGGAAGTCACAAGAATTGTCCAATACACATATTTTCTACTTTCTTTAAAAATAGCAATTACTTTCAAGGAGTTAGCAGTATATTGTAGAAGGCTGTCAGATGTTCAGGTGATGATGATAATACAATTATGGGCAGCAGCATCAGTAATGGTACCTCGGAGGGAATGTGATTATTTTGCCTGAGAGAGTTGGGAATTAGGATGGCCTGGAGACTCTACAAAGGCAACTTTTGACTTTAGCCTGAACAAGAGTTTATCAGAAGGAGGAATTGCAAAAAAGGATATTCTAAGGAGAATGTGGGGAGAGTGAAGACATGTGCTCTTTGGGACACTTAGGTGTCCTGGCGCTTGTGGCATTCTGTGTAGATTGCACCTCAGTGTCCCAAGTAGGTAGGACTATAGGCATGTACTATCACATCTGGCTAACTTTTTTTATTTTTACTATTTGTAGATGGGGTCTCACTATGCTGCACAGGCTGGTCTTGAAGTCCTGGCCTCAAGCATTCCTCCCAAAGTGCTGGGATTTGCTGGGCATAGTGGTTCATGCCTGTAATCCTAGCACTTTGGGAGGCTGAGGTGGGAAGATTGCTTGAGG
>VBSM01001681.1:11714660-11799319 GCA_008086735.1 Cheirogaleus medius | reverse complement strand
CCCTAACAATATTTGTACCCCCATTATATGATGAAATAAAAGGGGAAAAAAAGTGTTTTGTGACTCTCAAATCTTGAGACAATAAATAATTTCAATGTCTTTCTAAAATAACATTATTAAAATAAAAAGTGTTGAATTATTTACTAAATGTCAAGTCAGTATTACCATTAATTGTTTATGAAATATCTCATTTAATCCACTGAATAATTTTCGAAGTAAAATTCTAGGGGAAGAATAGGAAGCTATTATTTTTCTCATTTTACAGATAAAGGAAATTAGGTTAAGAAAGCTTAAACATGTTGCCTCGGACACAGCTTGTTAATGGTAGAGATGGGATGTAAATTTAGGGTCCAACTCCAAAGCCTGATTTCTTAAATTCTGTGCCTACACTGCCAAACACAATAGCCAGTATCTGCATGTGGCTACTGCACACTTAAAATTGGTTAGTGTGAATTGAGGTGTGCTGTAAGTGTAAAATAAAATACATGCAGCTTTTTGAGGGCTTTGTATGTAAAAAAGAGTGTAAAATAGCTCATTATTGTTATTTTTATATTGCTTATATGCTGAAATATTCTTTTATATATGTTGAGTTGAATAAAATATATCATTAAATTTATTTCACCTGTTTCTTTTTACTTTTTGATGTGGCTACTAGGCAAGTTAAAATTACGTATATGACTCATATCTGTGCCTTACATTATATTGTAATAGGTCAGCACTGATAGGTTTCGTGCAGTTTCTTGTAGCAATGATAAATGCTTATTTTTTTCAATGATATGGCTAGAGAACATAAGTAATTTCAAAGTATAACATTTAAATCTCTTTATACCTATGCATAATCTCCACTTGCCAAAAATAAAATTCAAACACAATAATAATTTGATGTTGTGCCAGTGAAGAGACTTAGAAATTACAATTCTAGTACACATTTGTATACAGTATTAAAATATTGACAGCTACCAAATTGATATTAAAACAAGGTTAACTTTCTTAATTTTCATTATATATAGTATTACTATTTCCTCTTTCTCTATTGTTTATCTTTAATCATTCGTATGTAGGTCACAGGGAAGGCTGGATTGTATCAGTTTTCTTTTGTCTCTTATCTTTTGGGAAAACCAAGCTGGACATCTGTGACCACCAAAGCTGCCTGCCCCTCAGTTTTCACCATCGTTTTCTTTCTCCTTTCTCAGTTGACCCATTCTCCCTGCTCTGATTGTCTCAGTTGAAGAATTATTGCCCGGGAGAATTCACCTGTCTTGCTTTTGTGCTTGACTTATTGCTTTACTGTGTTTCTTGGCCAAAACCTCAGCGTGGCTAATCATTTCTACTTCCAGCACTTCATTTTCTAAATTAAGAGAGGCAGATGTACTGCATCATGTAAGAAAGACATTTCAGAATTCCCAGATAATTAGGCAATGCCAATTACTAATTTCTTCATTTTCTAATGGGTTTGTACTTTGTCTTTTTAAGAGCTATGATATTCAGAGCCCTTGAAATTTGGCTAGACCATTTGGTTTTGACACCCATCAGGTGAAACAGCTCTTTGGCAGAGATACTTCCTCTTGTTGCAGCAAGACTTGATGTGCTGCTTGCCTGTTTGGTTTGTGAAGTTCATCACAGACAGGGGTTGAGAAACTCATAGGGAAAAACCAAAGAGAGATACAGAAATTTGAAAATTAGTTGCTCAAAAGTCTGCCACTTTTGCTGTCTTGTGTGAACTGTTAGGCTGTGACATATTGTGTGTTTATTTCTTTTTGTTAAGCCTAAATGTTTTGAAAGCATGCCAGGGTAGGTTGAATTCTTGTCACCAAGGCAAATAATGTTTCTAAATAGCCAGTAACCATAAAATCTTCAGGGATACCCCTCTTCTTGGCATTTCTTGAATATTAAAACAAAAGAAATTATTTTTCTACGTTCAACAAGAAAGAATCTATCTAATAATATCTCTTTTTCAGAGACAAAATGGAAAGGTAATTGTTTGAGATAATAGAGTTTAACACCTGTATGGACCAGGATTTTGCAGAATTTCTTAGCATTAAAAGGTATGTACCTTCCATTGCATACAAATTAGAAAAGCCTGTTGCCAATGAGCACTGGATTCTTAATAAAGCTCATAGACTTCATCCATTTCCTTGCTAAATGGCAGTGTACCTGCTCTCAAGTATTAGCTTAAAAATTAGTATTTTCCAAATTGTCATACAAGTTTGCTGAACTAGCAAAATACATCCCTGTCATTTATTTTCCTAAGCTGCACTCCAGCTTCATTTAAAATGAAGATATCTTTTCAAGAAAATTAATCGTTAATGTTTTTCCAAGTAGGCTCTTAAAAATGTGACATTCTTAAGTAGCTAGTATGTTCAGAATAAAAATGGAAAATTCTTTGGAAATTTGTTTGCAACCCAGCTTTGCTCTGATTAATAGCCCTTGCAAATGTGTGCTTATTATACCATAAACATGACCTTTATAAGAACATTAGAAAAATCAAACTATGGATATGCCATGTCAGAGACTTTTTAAATGTCAGAAAATGTAATGCTTTTAAATTAATGAGATTTTGTAATACTTAACTGTTGAGAGTATTTTTTAACTTGTTTATGCATCTGGGTTTATTAAAGATTTTTAAAGGGTTCTGTCATTGAAATAATCTGGGTTGGGCCACATTTGATGTGAAAAAATGTAAAGCTACTTGGAAAAAAAGAAAGAAGAAGAGTTAACTATTTATAGGCTTAGCATGGTGAAGCTTATCAAACATGCAATCTATTTATTACCTCAGTTTCTCTAAGCCTCTGCCCAGAAAAGGACAGTGGGCAGTTCTATGTAATTGTACATCTTCCAACCTTACCTTTGTTCAAAGTCCACGGAATGTGGCTTGTATCCTTTACTCTGCTTCCTCCACAGTCAGGCCAACAATTATACTCACTGCAGTTAATTCTCACTTTCTGGGGCTGCCCTCAATGATGGCAAACTTAGGCATGATGGAGGTTTTCACTGGCATCTGATATCTGGTATTTTTCACTGGCTGACCAGTTGATTCAACATACTCTAGGTACCTAACTCTAATTTTACGTTTATTTTCCAGTCGATCTGTAAATTAGTCAGTCAGTGAAATCTCTACTTTCTCTTTCCTTCTTTTCATCACATTAGCTTTTATTCCTAGTCTTGACATTTTCTGATTCATAGCAGTAAAAATATACATGCTTGTTTTCTGTTTGATTGTTTTGTTTCCTTTTTCTTTTCTTTTGTATTTCTTTTATCAGTCTTATTCTGTATTCTTCTAGAAAACGTGTATGTGAGCGTGTTCCAAATATATGCAGAGCTATTCTGTTTCCTTTGGTTTCCCTCTTTCCTTCTTTATCTGTGATGTACATTTGTGCTCTTGGTATCTGCGGTTTGTTTGAGGGACAGCCAGCTTTTCTAAGCTTGCCCCTTGAGGTACGCCCTGCCATTTCCTTCAGCAGATTAAACCCTGCTTATTTGAAATATCTCATTACTGAAATAATCACTTTTAATTTACCAATTGTGCAGCCTTTACCTTTTCAGAAACATAATGAATAACATAATTTGCTTCATGCCAATCAAATTTGCATCCCATGTGCCAAAAATGTAGGTTTTTACTCATATAATACATTCACGTAGGCTTTCTGAATGTATGACCTATTTAAAATAAAATAACATGTTTTGTAAGAAGATTTACTTTACCATATTTTTATGTTATCAGAGAAGGATTTAAACTATCTTGCAACAGTATAATATTCTGAAATGTGATAGGAGAGTCTGCATTTCTTAAAACAGTTCTGCTATGGTCAGATCTGTAGCTCAGATCTTTAACTGGAATTTATCAGTCAGTTGAGACTTAACCTAGACTAGCTAAATAAAAATGTAGCCAAGGGCAATTAAAAATGGAAGACAAAATTTAAAAAATACAAAAATAAAATCCAAATTGTCTCTCTGGCTTTGTGGCAGTAGCCATTGAAAGGCTATGTATATAACATGGCTGTCTGTAGGGTAAAAGGGACTGCAAGATTATGAGCTTGCCTACACGGATAGAGAAGAAAGGATATTTCTGTGTTGAATTGTGTAGCACTTAAGATTTTGTTAGGGTATTTGAAAAAAATAACCAACTAAAATTTTGGCAGGACTAATGGAATTCTCCAGCTACAGGCAATACTGCCATAAACAATTACTATCAAGATTTCCCCAGTGCCAATATGCCATCTAAAACTTTGAAACTTTGGCTGGAATAATTGGTGAATATGTAGCAAATGGACAAGAAGGCTGCTTGTAAAATTGAGTGGCTGTTATTCTAGTCTACATGAATACTACAGCATATCACCTTCTGGTATAAACATGTCAGTCATAATATCTTATACTTTTAATTAAAGATAACATGTGGCTCTTCCTGAATGAAGTGGATTTCAAATTCTAAAAATATGGAGGAAAGAACAAATTGACACCCACCATTGTCCTTTGGTTAATATGTGCTAATATTAGCAAATTGAGCCTGTTTTTACTTGATGATTCAGAAAGGGGTTTTGTTTTCTTAAGAGAAAACTATTACTCCAAAGGAGAAGCTGGAGAGAACAGGAATGCAAAAAACAAACAAACATGTTTTGCTTTTTCCATCACTATTGCTTTATCTTTATTTAAAGGGCTTGGGATCATATTTACTTTCACTGAAATTTACCCAGTGCATTCAAGAGAGTGGGCAACCCATAAATATTTGATGAATGTTTGTGAGAGAGAATGAATGAGTCAAGGAGTAAATGTGAGGGGCAGCCAGGAGAGAAGAGGTGATGGAGCAGGTAAGGCTCAAAGAATAATGCTAAAATGCCAGTAAGTGGATTAGTGTGGCTCTATTTTTCCACCAATCGAAAATAATATTAAATGTCTCCCTCCCAGTTTCCACGTCAGCTATCATGGTTTGGATACTTACTGTGTATTAGGTTGTGTGTTAGATTGAGCTAGTCTCTATCCTATACAGTATTTTGTCAGATAATGTAATGCTCTTGATTGTTCACTTTCGAATTTGAAAGATAGAAATACTTGTGTGGGTTACCACAAGATCATGTAAGAGTGGATATTTCCATGCAGGATGGCTTTGGGGACATTTTTTGTGTGCTGTTGATAGGATGTTTTGGTAACAGCTCTGTTGAGGTCAAGTGAGTCATCTGGATATCAGATTTGGACGTGATCGTTTCTCCAAATTGTCCTTTTCCCTCCCTTCTTTCTTCTCTCCCTCCTTTCCTCCTATTTTATTTTTCTTTCTCTTTTCAATATTATTTCCTGTGCCTACCTCACAATGTTCACACTGAAAACAGGTTCCCAATATTATTAATGAAAATAAATATAGTTTGCCATTTCTGTTTCTTTTTTTTGGAGTAGTATTTATTTATTTGAGACAGAGTCTTGCTCTGTTGCCCGGGCTAGAGTTCCATGGCATCAGCCTAGCTCACTGCAACCTCAAACTCCTGGGTTCAAGCAATCCTCCTGCCTCAGCCTCCTGAGTAGCTGAGACTACAGGCATGCGCCACCATGCCCGGCTAATTTTTTCTATGTATTTTTAGTTGTGCAGCTAATTTCTTTCTATTTTCAGTAGAGACGGGGTCACACTCTTGCTCAGGCTGGTCTTGAACTCCTGATCTTTGAGCGATCCTCTCCCCTCGGCCTCCCAGAGTGCTAGGATTACAAGCGTGAGCCACTGCGTCCGGCCTGGAGTAGCTTCTAAAGCAACAATGTCTTATTCATTCATCTATTCATTTATGCACTAAAGAACACTTAAATGCCTATAATTTTCAAAACGTTTTGTTAGGCATCATGGAAAACAATTAAGGTGATACAGACATGGACACTCTTTTTTAAAAACTCAGAACCAAATTATTCTACTAGACAATAAAAAGTAAGAACTATAAGAGACATACTAATTAATGATTTAGATAATAATGCTAATAAAATCAAATTTAATAAAATATATTTTATTTCATATCATTCTGACAAAATAATAGTGAATTAAAAAGACAATAAGAATAGTTACTAAATAGTACTATTTACCCTGTTTAGTACTTCTCTATGCAAGCTTTACAGAAATCCTGGGTTTTAGCTGTTATGTTATGGAAGGAGAAACTAAATAATCATTAAATTCCTTAGGACATGAAAACAACGGAATTTGGATACAGGTTTCTGATGACAAAGGTTCCTGTGCTCTTAAGCACTTAAAATATTCTGTGGAAGTTTTCAAAAGAGAAAGTTGACTATGATACAATGTGGACAGGGGGAGGCTAGGGAGTTTCAGCTGAATGTTCAAAGACAGGGAGAAGTGGAAGAAATGACAGAAATTTACAAAATTTTAAAAAGTATTTTCCTTATCTTGGTTCTATGAGGAGGACACTAAACAGTATGAATAGGCAAGAAAAGGTCATAATGACATTGGTAACATAGGAAGCAAATATTTAGCACTTGGAAGGCATAATGACTTTTGAAAACTATATGCAGCACAGATCAGAATCATTCAGGAAAATGCAGTGCCAATTTCAGAAACCATGCTTCTTACAGAATCTCTCTCCTCTCTCAGCAGGCGCTCCTGCTTAAAGCAATTTGACTCATTCTGTTTGTTCTTCCTTTGGGATTAATGTCCTTTCAAAAGCATGAAATAATGTTCACAATTTCAGTCAAACCGGCCCATGAATTTGAAAGAACTAACTCCAATTCTCTGAGGCTGTGATCAGAGCCCCTTCTTAAGTTTCCTTTTAGGATTAGTAGTTGTTTTGTTTTCCCCAAAGCTTTTGGGTTTACAGTGATTAGGTCACTGCACAAACTTTCACTGGGTGAGGTATATCAATGAGGAAGAATAGCTATGAGGGACCCTAATATTCTCAAGATGTTCACTTACGTTGGAATCATGAGGGAATCTCAGAAAACAGGTTTACTGTGTCAATACTAGCTGTTGCAGAATGCCTAGTATGGGAAGTCTTCCTTACTTACCCAGGAGCAAGTGAAGATATCCAGTTATCTTATAGTCTGGAGAAACTTTGACTGAAAAGTCAGATGCCCTTCTTAGTCCTCCCACCAGATTCTAACCAAAAGAAGGCTGGACACTTTGCCAAATGGCTCAGTATCAGGAAACCATCAGCATCATTCTACTATCCACCTTCCAAAATTTATAGAGGATTTTCCGAGCATCTTCCAACCTGACTGATGATCATTAAGAGTAGAGTTTAGGATACCCTAATGTTATCATGCTTAGGTCATTTTGAGTATTTTGGAGATAGCAAACTCTGATCAACTGGTGTAGATACTGGTATGTTGTGTTAAGGAGGATTCTGAGGCCAACTATAAATATGATTGATTGGTAATGTATGCTTCAAGTACCAGAAAGGAGAGTGGATTCCTTTGGATTCCTATCTTTGGTTTATAGAGACAACAGAGAAAATATAATTTTCACAAGGAGCAGGAGTACTGAAATCAATCAACCTATGTTTGCATAGTTTGAATTAGCTGCTACAAAGTACTTAATCTTATAGATCCCCAATTTCCACAACTACAAAGCTAAATATTAAGAGCTAACAGAATTACTGTGAAAGTTAAAAGCCTATGTATATAAAGAGAGTGCTTAAAAATTGATTGTGGTTATTATTATTATTGTACTGGTTATCATTATTATTTGAAATTGGGACTGCTTTGAATAATTCAGAGTATATGGTCTACCACACACCAGCAGAGTACAATTTAATTACCAGAATATTTTACTCTCATTGCTAAATTAAATTTTTCTCTTGGAAATTTATTTAGGCCTGTGCTGTTCTGGACTTCCAAATCCTAACAAATAGTGAGAGCACACACAAGCTTCTAGTAAATTTGTAGTCAAAGAAAAATCAGAAGCAATTTCTGTAACATTCTACATCAGTTATTTAATTCTGGCTCTGTCTGAATTGACTAAAATGGATGGGAATTAGTTGTACAAGTCAAGATGTGTATGTGGCTCATGCCAAGTTCCAGATCTGTATATTTTAGGCTGCAATTCACAAAAGGGTGAGAACTTGGTGATATCAACGAGAAAAACCTGTGTTCTCTCATTAACCTTGGCCTCTAATCTTGGACTTCTGGTCAGTGCTGGGATTCTCAGAGCTCAGGGCCTCTCCCAAAGGCCATCTCTGATTTAGCCTTTAATGCTCATCATCTCCACCGACACGGCTTTGAGCAATGACAACTCCTGCAGATTATTTGCTTCCCTTTCATTTTAGTTTAGCATTAATCCTTGTGTTTAACTGCACTATTTTATGATGTCTTTTATTTTTTCACATATAGATGTCCCTTTCGTTATGTGTTGCGTTTTGGTGATGGCTCCATAACCTTGGTATGCTGACTTTCTTTTCCCTGGGGATATAAGCAGTGTCTTGTTTTTTTTTTTCTGGAATTGTAAATCCTGTATCTGCTGCCTCCTGGCCATATGAATGTGAAAATGTAGGTCCTTTCTTCATAGTCAATTTCTGCTTCCATCAGTGGCTCTTTCAATTTGGTGCTTATCAGGACTTGATAAGTATTTGAGAGGGAGAGAGGTTAATATAGTCAAAGAATATGGGCTTTGAAATCAGGCATCTCTGGTTTCTAATTCTTCTCAGCTCTACCATGTAAGGAGGTGGTTTATCTTGAGTAGGATGATCTCACTAAGCCTCCTTTCCTCACTTGTAAAATGAAAACAAGGATATCCTCATTGTTTACATAAGTAATGTACATAAAGCTATCTAGCACAGAATGTAGAATATAATATGGGCTCAAAATGACAAGATTTCTTATAAAAATAAAATATGGTTATGTGTGTCTTCTTGCTTGCAGGCACTTAATAATCATTTTATTTCTCTTCCATTTAAAGCAGATCCTTTTCTGGATTCCACAATTACTACAATTCCATTAGTAACTGATTTTACATTTTCTACAAGGACTAAATGTTTCAGAATTAAAAGAAAATATAAAGTCAGGTTTGTTTTAAGCAAAATCTGCCAGAAGAAACAATCACATCGAGGCCGAGACTAAACAGAACACATGTCAGCTCCACAGGGAATGTTCTTGAGGAAATTGAAATCAGAATTTCTTTTTGCTATTATAGAGTTGTAAGAATGTTCACCAAAGCAATGGAAACTAGAACTCACAGTTCCTAAACCTTGGAAGCAAGTGGTTACTACAAATGCTAGGGATATGCTAAGTATAGGCCCCTTGAGACAGCTTGAATGTGGTCTTTGTTGTTTTTAATACATTTTATTTAATTTACTATTGGTGATAGTGACATAGTCTCTTCTTCCATGGTTATTTCTAAATGTCACCCAATGCTAACAACAGTTAAATTTCCTAGGAATTTTGTACTATGTTTGTTATGAAAGAAAATTATATTGAAATGTAAAATAAATCATAATGAAATATTGAATGGAAACATAATGAATTGGATGCTCTAGGAGATATTACCATTGAGTTTAATAGCATTAGTTAGGATGAATGTAAATTTAGTTTCTACTTGGCTCTTCTGGACTATGAAGACAAAGTGAAAGGGAGAACTGAATCAATAACAAGTTAATTCAAATAGAAAAGAAATCTCATACCTTTGGATAAATGCATGGTATCTGGTAGATGCAATGCATGCATAATCTACACTATGCTGGATTATAAACCCCAGTGGAGGCAAGACATATGTGAAATTACTACTTGAATAATCCAATGCCTTACAAATGATTGCCTCTTAGTGTACATTGATTTGATTTTCTTTGGCCACGTTTAATTGAAACCAGCTTTTTGTTTATATAATTTTTTTTTCTCTACTGCCTTTCTTAAAATAATAGCAATCTCTGAATAAGTATATTTAAGAGCTTAGACTATGGAAGCAGAATGTTTGGTGTTGAATTCTGGCTCTCCTACTTACTAATTGTATGAACTTGAGCAATTGGCTTTGACCTCACTACTGGTCCATTTCCTTATTCACCAGGCTATTCTATAATGAAAGGAGCTTGCCTGTGTGGAGTACACAGCACAGCGCCCAGTGTATGGGAGTGGAAATGTTTTTGCTTTTATGCCAGTGGAATCAAGGGTAGTTGTTTACAAGATAGAATATATTTATACCTAAAAATGAAGTCCACATTTAAGAAATGAATGTAGAGGAAACAAGTTAATAAAATATAAAAATGTTAGGACTTTGTATGTTTGGACCATTTGTTTACTTTTTTAAAGAAAAAATCAATAATGAAAGCTTTATTGTACTAAAAATCTGTGGTAAAATATCTCTCATGTTTTATAGTACATTCCAATAAACTCTGATTGTTTAGTCCTCTTTTCTGGTTCTTGATTTTGGTATGGACACCATTATTAATTTGGGCATAATAGAAGAAGGACACAACATCTCAGCAGGCTGTGATGTGATTTCACTTGTTAATTTGTGCATCCATTCATTCTTAAAACAGACATACAAGTCACTAAACAGGTACCAGGACACCCCTAATCATAGATGACAAGGAAGAATGAAATTGACATTCTTCTTAAGAACCGGCATCCTCATATGGGAATGCCGAAACAGAAGCAAACAAGTCTACTAATGTGCACTCAATCAAAGCCTGTGCAGGGTAGAGCAGGGCCCCAGGGAAGTGATCTTTCTACAGAGATGTCCAGGAAATACTTAATAAAGGAAGTTATACTTGGGCTGTATCCTGAAACAGGAAGACATGTTTGGTTTTTTACCATACTTTGATGTAGGTTTTGAGAGCATGTAGGGTGGGATGTAATCCAGATAAACACAAATTGCAATGCTTAATATGCTGTTATGTGTTATGACTCACATTTTGGGGACTAACTTGCTAATTGAAATGTGACCTTCCAAGAGCCAGGTACAGTAGATTATCTGGACTGAATCAGTTCTTTTCTGTACCTATAAAACTTACTTACTCATATCTACAGTGTCCTATTTCACTTTTCCTTCCTGGTTAAAATTTTTAAAATAATTGTCTCCACTAGTCTCCATTCTGAAACCCTCTCTCATCCCTTACCCGCTTCAAAAGTGGCTTCTCTTTAATGTGACCCATGGAAATGACTGCACTTAAGTGACTCATAAAGGTCACCAAAAATCTCTATGACATTAATTCTGTCAGACATTGCCACCCTAGACAATGTTAACCACTTCTTCCTTTCCTAGATAATCTCTCCCTTTTGCCCAGCCCCACGGGCACTGAGAAGTTTGTGCGGGCAAGTTCCAATTGAGAAATACAGATCATGGACAAACAAGACCATGCAAACAGACGTTAATGTCTTTTTTTTTGTTTCTAAAGAGTGAGATGACCAGAGCCTAGGTATCAGCAGTGAAATTACCCTGAGAGACAGATGTGTAGTAAGGCAGGTTTAACTGCCTACATTATTAGCTTAATTTAAATGCTTGACTATTAATGAGACTAGATTTTGACACAGTTTGTTGGGTGAAATAAAAGCTTTGTGATAATACTTTCAAGAGTTACTGGATATTAATAAACATCCACTTGCCCCAGGACTGGCCCTTTTTTATATGTTGGTTTGAAGAGGTGCTGTAATTTTTATCCAAAGCACTCATTATCCATTAATATTTATTTTGGCATTAATTTTTTTTTATTTAGGTTACCCTTTGAGTATTATCACTGATCACACATGAAGTTTCGTAGATGGCCATTGTCACCTCTAAGAATGGATGATTAATCCTTTCTAGCATGATCTGACAGTGACCACATTTGGTTCTGACAAAACTCCCTTCCTCAATCCTAAAAAGAGAAAAGCCCAGGGGAAAGCAAGAGTTCTTCTCTTATCATCATTTAATTCTGAAACAAACTGCCTCAAGCACCTTATCTGTAAATTATTCACTGCTCCTGAATGTTGGTTTCGCATTGGAGCTTTAATGTCCTAGAGAACCTACTGTGATGTTGGGAATGATTTTTATCTGCAAAGTACAATACAGAAACCTCTAACGACAGGTGGCTATCAAACATTTGAAATATGAGTAGTGTGACTGAGAGCTGAATTTTAAATTTTACTTAATTTTAATTAATTTAAATTTAAAATAGCCATGTGTAGCTGGCGAATGGCTACCATATTAGACATCTTAGCACTAGAATACCTCTTTTATTAGTTATAATTGATGATGTGATATTAAACTTGGAGAAATTCCTCTTTAGGAAAATTTTGTGATTCATATTCTATAACACTAGCAGTGAATTTGAGAGGAATTTTCCAGGCAAAATCTTTTGATTTCCTGTGAGGCAACCAACTGTCCTGAATTATGTACTATCTGACAGAGGGGCTACAGGACAGAGGGATATCTGGGTTGAATGTTTAAAACTTCTTATTCTGGCTCTCCTAACAGAATCTTCTGTTACTTCCCAGGTCCCAGAAATTGTCATCAAATTTATTTAAATAAGTGAGAGATTCCATTTTCTTCTAGTGAAGTCTTGATTCAGGATATTGGCAACGGAATGACATCAGTATGTTGATTTTGGCCATGACATTTAATGGCAGTGATAGATAAAACAATATTAGTTAGTGCTTCTTTCCTAGCTTCCTTCCAAAATGAGTGTTGAAGTGACTTACAGGAATATTTAAATACCGCAACTTCAAATGAATAAAGCATTTGGGTGAGGGAAAATCCCAGATCACTCAAAAATAATTTCTTTCATTGGTGAAGATTGAATCACTGAGCGTTGACTTGGACAAATGTGTTTGAATAAGTGTTTCCAGAATGGTGCTCCAATTGCCCTGACTCACATTCCCATTCTCACCTCATTCCTCTCTGTGGTCTGGAGCAGGATGTGTGAGGCAGCAGTCACCATCCTGTGTGGGTTAGTGCTGCCAGCTTGCCCTGTGGGATCAGACCTTGTCTCAACATTTGAGTTGACCTGCTAAGGGCAGGTCACTTTAGGCCAGTGAGGAGCTTTATCCTGAGGTAGAAAGTGCTAGATCGACTTCCTAAAACTTAGCAGGTGAATCAACAATCCAAAATAGAGGGGAAAAAAACTAAAGCAATAAATGAAAAAATTATGACCAAATCACACCTAACTCAAATTTTATCTCAAAATATGTTTTTAGTTGTATCATTCAGTTGGGAAGAGCATTTAAACAAAGGTGGGAATCGGATGGGAGCTTGGATCATTGAGGCTTAACAAGACATGGTAAACATACACTTTTCCTAGACAAAGAGTGAAAAACGGTCTTAAGAACAAGACTGCCATTGTAATCCTCCCTCCCCCAACCAACAACCTTGAATATTTGAGAGGCAGACACACAGGGAAATATGACAAACATGTTTATTTTTCTGATTTGGCAAGTAGATGTTAATGTAAACTCAAGGACTTTTGAAGCACATTTGATATGATATTCATATTTTTCTCAATTCTTCTTCAAATATAAGGCAGTGCCAGCATATTCCCATGGTAGATAAACATCAGGGATAACTACTTAATATTCCTTCCTCCTGTCCATTCTTCCTCCTTTCATTCTGCCCTCCCTTCCTTCCTTTCTGCAGCTATAAAAGCCTCTCACAAGATTGCTGGTTTTAACACATTATTTCTGGCTACAAGGGAACTGGCCAGCCTAATTTGACAAAACTGACCTCTGTAGAGTATTCTTTAGTGTTGTTATTTTGTTTTGTTTTTATTATTACTCTTGTTGTTTTAATTCCAAAACTATTTGCATCAGTACATTAAAAATTGGGAAGGTTGCTCAGGTTCCTTCTGGTGAGATACTTTGCTCCTAGAGCCTTGGCTTTCGAATTTGTAAAGTGGATGTTATAATGTATATCTGGCAGAATTGCATGTTTTAAAGGACTTCAGGGGATACCAGGCTAATCCATGCCAATTACTCAATAGATTCATCATTCTCACTCTGGCCGGCCAGTTCCACTAACTACAGCACCCATGGCAAATATTTTGGCCAAATCAAGTCTTGCCTTTATGCCCCAAATCCATTATTTCTTTTCTACTTTCTGTTTAGTACTATCAGATCTAAATGTTTTATGCCAGTTATCACAGAGACACCTGAATTCATATAGTGAGCCCTCTATCCTGACCATGGACATGGCAAATTTTAATTGAAATATTTAGAAATGTATATGAATAGTTTTCCATGTGTTTCAAATTAGCTGCTTGTCAAGTAATTATTTAGGATCCAATATTATATAAAATAGTCTATATGTTTCCCTGCTATGTGTAAATATTCTGAGTTTAGTACTTTAATCATAGCTTATTATTGTAATATATATTTCAATATAAGTAATATATATTTTGATATGGATAAGTATGTATATATTTCAATATAGATAAGTATATATATTTCAATACAGATAAATTGGTGGTGAAGGAAAAAGACAACTAAAGATACTATAGAAATTCTTTTAACCATCAGGAAATCAGGGATTTCTACTGCTTTCTATAAATGCAGCTTGAAATACTGTATATGTGTGTGCATATATATATGTGAATATATATGTATTTATATACATGATTCATACACTGGCATGAATATTTAACAGTGGTTATCTCTGATCACTTTAAACTTCAGTTTTGTCATTTTGGGAAATTAAAGATTAAGTAGTAGATTAAAGTTAAAATTAAGATTAAGATTGTTAGACAGGATATCTGAATGTTTGATGAACTCTGAATGAATCAAGCGCACAAGTTCAAGGTTAAAAGTAATGTATTATTGCAAGAACACTACTCTCAAGAAGTAATTCGAAGTATTGATTTACAACGTAACCTCCTATTGTGACCATCCTTCTGAGGGATACAAAATAAGCAAAGGAAAGAATATAAAAGTACTTTTAAAGTTATCTTGATTGGCTGCTTTCAGAAAGCCTGAAGAGCAGCTTTGAAAGTTATAATGATCATTAAAAAATAGATGCCTCACTTAGTGAATACCAACTGGCCAGGCACTGTGCTGGGCACTTTATATACCATACAATAAGCTTATATACTAATACAATAAGCTTCAACTGACAACCACTGGTTTAGGATTCCTATGTATGCAAATACTTTTACATTTACATTTTAATTGGTTTTTCAAAAATGCAAATTTCTGAAGTGAATTGTCTTATTTTCTCAGTCTCCATTAACAAATACTAGGAACTGGTTACTCTAGTGTTGTTTTTCACATTCACAAATTGATACTTTTGTGAACATACAGTTGTCTTGTGAATTTACCAAAACAATATTTAATATGTTTATTCTCTAGTTCATTATCTGCAACTTCATTTCTAAATATACACTAATAGAAACATCAAAAAAGGATGGAGAGGAATCTTGTGAACTTTAATGATCACTTACTTTACCTTATTTACTTTCATTATTCAATACTTTATTCGGTGTTAATAACTAATCTGCAATCAATGAATGTTTTTGAATTTGTTGACTTTAATAACAGATAACAAATTTGGTATGGATAGATAGTAATAGCTCTGAAATTAGATTAATTTGTTAAAATTTAATTTGTTAAACTGTGTTAATAAAATGGTATAGGCAATGAAATATGTGGTACTAGATAATAGAGTTTCAAATACAAAGGACATGAATTTATATCTTTTTCAGAGCCCACTGCATGGAGGCTTTAAAATGCCTTCCTCAAATTAAATATATTAATATTTCTAGGATTGTGATATTTCAATGAGTGAAGCGACACTGTTGGTAAAAATTAACAACAAAACAACTTTTTCACCTATAGAAATGTCTACAAATGCATTATAGATTTTCATGTTTATTATTGCCAAGATAATTTTATAATAATGAAAATATTAATAAACATATTTATGTCTTAAATATAATAGCTTCTATTTAAAAAGTGAAGGAATGAAATAGCTATTTTCTTAAAAAAATATTTTAATTTGCTTCACAGATGAAACATACTATATTTGCCAGTTTTGATTTTGCACTATTTGCAAATAGTATTCTTATTGCTGAGCATGTACAGATTGGTACAAGTGAAGTATTTTAGGACTAATCCAAATTTTAAATGCAGAAGTATTAGTCACAGATAATTTTTAGGCAGTAGCCTCAGTTTTGTGCCTCAATATCACTGCTATAGATTTGGAGGCAAGCGTCTATTTTGGAATAAAGCAATTCAACATTTCACTTAGACTCATGAGGTGCTTTACCCTGGTGTCACAGTTCAAATTCTTCTGAACGTGAACTCTGAGAGTTTATTGGGGAAAGCTCTTGGGAACATCACCTGTGAGGAGTGAGGAATATAGGATTTGGAAGAGGAGGAAGCTGGACTGTGACACAGTCACAATGGAGACCTCAGCCTATCCTAGATGCCATAAGGAGCTTTAGAGGTAAAATAGAGCCCCAGAGTTGTCCTGCTTTGAGGCAAGGGGGCAAAGCCATTAAATGCCTGCATTAGTCATTACCTGGGGATACCAACCCCTCCACTTAGCAGAGTCACCTTCGTGCAGACAGTTAGTTACCTTAGGGGCTGGGCCAAAGCGTGAAGAGGATCCCAGGTGAGAGCCATCAGCCCCCAGCACTCCAAGCAACTGGAGGAACAAGTGCCTGAAGTGTGGAGGGGACTCTCAGAACCACGTCCACAGCATCCAGTACCCCTGTATTTGCGTAGCAAGTGGGCAAAGAATATGTGGTCACATGTCCTCTGCTTTCCTATGATCTTATAGGTTTCTCTCTTCAAGCAGGCAGGAAGAAATGAGCTCAAATATCTTCCCTGACTTTCCCAAGTTTTAGGACTCCTCTTTGATGTTGTTTTAATCCCCTAAGAAGGAAACTTCAGTTGCAACATTGAGGGAGAGGGTCTTGAACAGTATATATAAGTATAAATGAAAGGGGAATTAAATTTACCTAGCAATCAAATCGAGGTATTTTTATTCCTTGTGCCTCTCATTGTGCTAAATGAAAAAATAAGCTTGAGCGATTCCTTAACTTCTTTGGTATCCTGAACCAGAGGAGGACTTAAAGGGAAATAATTGCAGAATATATTCTTGCTAAATTGCATTTTTGTAATTATAAGTATGGAATGTTTCTATGGAAGCAACAGAAACAGCTAAAGAGTTATCAACTTATTTTTTTTTCTCTACATGATGTTATTTTAGCCCTTATCTAGTTTCTGAGATCTTAGAATCCAACAAGATAATGAATGTGTGAGAATATCCTTTGCGAAGAATGACATGTGACACAAAGGAAAATAATGTTCTTTATTCAACTCATTGTTAGCTGTGGACATGTTAAACCACACCACTGATTTCAGCCAAAACTTATTTTACTTTTTTTTTTTTTTTTTGAGACAAGGTCTCAGCTTTGTTGTTCCGCTAGAGTGCAGTGGCATCATCATAGCTCACAGCAACCTCAGCCCCTGGGATCAAGCCATTCTCCCTCTTCAGCCTCCTAAGTAGCTGGGACTACAGGCATGTGCCACTGCACCTGGCTGATTTTTCTATTTATTGAAGAGACAGGGTTTTGCTTTTGCTCAGGCTAGTCTCTAAAACTTATTTTACTTTTGAGTTTTCTAAAGAGGCACCAACCAAAAAATTTATTTTGATTCTTTAACTTTTTATTAAAAGAGAAACTTCTAGCAATACTAAACTCATGACAGTTTTATGGATGCTTTCTCTAGAAAAGGCTATACATTCACACTCAATACACAACCAGGTGGATAATAAAATAAGTTTATGGTATGCTCTGGTGAACGTAGGCTTGTTATATTTTGCTTTTATCTCTGTTTATTTTAACATCTGCCCTCTATTTCTTGCCTTGTACTATTTTTTTTTTAAATCGCTTTGCTGATTTCGAACCTCACTTGTTGGCTTTGCTATTGTTGAGGAATATTTCAAGAGAGAAGTTAAAACTGTAGGGAAAATATTGTTTTTCTTAATTTAGCTCCAGCTGATTTTATACCTGGGAGCAGTAGCACTGATGGTTCTTGTGTATGGTTAATTAAATCCTGTGCTTATGGCTTCTGTTACAGGTATTAAGTCATCCACCTTGTTAGCAGATCCTCTGGCCCAAACGGGTTGGATTTATCATTGGGGAATCATTTCCAGAATGTTTGCTTTGTGCTCAGGTAACTGATTGAGGGCAAGATGATGGTCTGTGTACAGTGGGCCAGCGAGTGGTAGTAAGATTTGTAAAGGTAATTTGTGTGGGAATTCACTCTACTTTGTCGTAAAAACAAGATGGCAGGCAAGTAAGTGACATAGACATGAACCTCTCTTCTCCCCTCTGTCTCCTAGAATGCTTTTCTGTGAGAAGAGAAAAGTCCCACTGCATTTTGTTTTCCTAATGCTTCTTGGATTCTCACCAGCAGGTTTTTACAGTCTGTTGCTTGCCTCTCAGATTAGAAGAATGCTGGCATATTTTAACAGTTTCCTAGGATTCAAACGGCCTTTAATTAACAGCAAATTGATGTTTTGGAATGTTACCAAAATATGGAGACTGAACGCTGAGGATGGGCTTCCTTCCTCCCAGCTTCTGAGTGCAGTGGAGTCCCTATGACAGGGGCAGAGGTGTGAGCTCTCTTGCAAACAGCTGGCTGCCTACTGGCATGCAAAGGGGGTGTCTTTGTTGGCATATTATTCCCACTGCCTGCTCATTAGTGACTATGCAAATTCCACCTACTCATGACTGGGAAGGAGGCAGGTAGTTTGAATACTCAAAGCTATAGGGACGCTGAACAGTTCAGGGAATGTAGCACTGGTTTTGCTGGTTTTAATCCTGCAGTTGCCAAGGCAGTAAGGTAAGGCTGCTTGTGTTTGTGGTTAAATTTCTTTTCTGTGCCAGGTGCATGTCATCTTGCTGCCAGAGTTTTGGATTTGGTGGAAAAGAGCAGTTCTGTGAAATAATCACTCAGACTTGATGCATACTCTGAGAAGGTTAGTTTTCAAAGAGGGATGGGTGTGCAATGGAGGGGTTTTCCTTTTGAATCCAGAGAGCTTGGTTAGAGATCTGTTGCTGACCCAATCCAGAGCTCCAGGCAAGAAAATAAAGATAGATTGGGAAGTTTGAAATGTTGACTGCTACTTACATAACAAAAGAAAACGGAGCAGTTCAGCTAGCTCCCTCTGCCTAATGGCAAATCTGCTCACTGGCCAGTTCCCATTTGAGGTCAATGTTTGTGTCTTTCTTTTTTTTCCCAGTGATCCACAAAGTTTGCCTTAGTGTCTCAAACACCATCTCAGTGTTTTCTCCATGTGTGTGTCCCTGATTGCTCCCTTTGCTCTGGTCTCCACAGGTGGTACATGCCAGAGTCCTGCTCTCCCAGCCCTGGTCCGTCCACCAGCCCCTCCTTTGCAGCCATCGCTGGATATTAAACCATTTCTTCCCTTTCCTCTTGACACTGCGGCCGCGGTCAACCTCTTCCCCAATTTCAATGCGGTAAGTACCATAGCCAAATTTGTGTTTGTCTGGGTGGACGGTACTGGAAAAATCTTAAAGGCCAGGGGTGATTTGGTCACTGCGTCCATTGTGCTATATTGTTTATTCCATGGCTTGTCCCAAGGTCACAGTGCAGGTAGTTGTCTGCCTGGTTATGTAAAGTTCCCAGAGCCAAGCTCCTTCAGGAGAAAATGAAAAGAGACTCAATCCGACTGGGTTGATCATGAGTTGATGTCTCCCCTCCAGTGTGTTCTGGGCAACATCAACAATTCTGTTACTTTGTTGGCATACATCCAAAGAGAAATTTAATGTATTCATTAGAGAGAACATTATAATTCAAGTAGATATCTAAAAAAATGAAAGATGCGTTTCATTGATCTGGGCCCTATACCTTTACATTTCTTGTCTGTTTTTTCTTTCTGATTTAATAAATAGGACCTTGATAATGACAATAGTGATATGTTTCATGTATACAGCATTTTTTTCCTCCTTAACTTAAAACAACTTAGGGCTCTGGTGGCAAGAGTTTTAATATTTGCCACTGTGGCTCAAGTTAAGTCTTTTAAAATTACTTTGTTTCTTTGGGCTTTGTCAACAGCTTTCTCAGGGCAGGTTCAATTACTTTCTTGCCTCTATTTTCACTTTTAAGATATCTCTGTAAGTTGGCAGATTCGTCATATCCGTCATCATATTTTTTGCATGTGTAAGCAGTGAGATATTCTTGGGATAGAAATTGAAATAGGGGTTGAAAAGGTTAGAAAAAAGTAACATTTTTTGAATATCATCTGATTCAGCTTTCAGCAGTTGTTATAATGCAGGGATTGTGCTTATCAATGACAAGACATGTCAGCACGACCAAAGCAAAGAGGATTACAACAAGAGGTCACTGAATGTCCAGTGATCTAAATAGTACAATTTTCTTTTTGCAACATCTTGGCCCCATGTTGGATTTTTAAGAAAAATTCTACCCACAATTAAATCATTTTCCTTCAGGAGACAGAAGTAGGTCTTATTTTCTTTAATAGTACTTTATCACAGGGACTTTGGACATGCCAGTGAGTCAATACAGTATGTGCTAGTCCTTGCTAAAAGGTAAGGGAGAATCACAATGATTGCTTTATTTCTTGAAGAGAGAGGAATTTTCCCTAGGAACCTTCTTTTGAAATTTATGGAGCATAAGTAAAACAGATAAAGATCAAATTTACAAAATACAGGTTTCTAATCCTGGGTATTTCAATGAGAGTCCAGAAAAACTTGCTCAGCATCAAATTCCCTTAATCTTACATGACTATACTAAAAAGTCCCTGGGTTCCCTTTTCCTGACTCCTTGTCTACTCTTCTGGTAAGTGGCTTCCTGGCACAACCTTCCTTCCCAGACACCCAGGAGATGACCCATCAACGTGCTTTAACTGCCCTTGGAGACCACTTGGCATCCTATCACTAAGGTGGCAGGTCAGCCTCAGAGCAACTTAGGTAAAATTCCTGGAAGTCAATAAAAGGCTGGATTTAACACTTTTGATTTGTCCTTTGGGAAATATTAAAAGCAAAATGATTAATTTGATTGACAATGAATATTTGTGTCAAAAACAAAGATGAGTAATATGCTGAGCTATGTGACACTGAGCAGATCTCTTTACCTTCTCTGCTGCTCTTTCTTCATCATCAGAATAAAAGGAGTAGAACTTATACTCTTACTTTGGGAGTTATACAATTCAAATATTTGAGCTTTTTTGGGGGGCAAAGGCGGCATCATGTGGTGGTCCAGCTGGACTCTGTGGCTAGACTAAGTTTAACTCTCAGAACTGCCTCTCATCATTGGTATGACCTTGGGTAAGTCACATAACCCCTATGTAGCTCAATATCCTCATCCATAAAATGGGACTAATAATATAACATACTTCACAGGCATGTGACAGCAATTATGTAGTTTAAATCATATAGTGCAGGGCTCAGCATATAACAAGCACTATTTTAGTGGTAAGTATCATATTCATGAGTAGCTTATGAACCTTTCTGATTTTGAATTAGAACTTCATTGGCTAACTGATTGTAAAAGTTTGACACGATTCTTTTGTCTGTACCATGGATTTGACTTGTGTTTGTATTTGTTCCACTTAAACCAAGAAGCCCTCTCTTGCTACACCTGTTGCTTATTCCCTGGTTATCCCCTTTCGGTGCTGGGTAAGCTACAGCCAGCCAAGGATTATGCCAGTCCTTGCTTCCAACTGAAGGGAATCCTTGGACAGGCCATCATCAGGTGTGGCTTTGGACTCAGAATTAGGGCGTAGAACATCTATGTAAGTAACAGCCTGAGTTATAGCAGATGTGAATCTCAATCCACAAATTCATTGTGTATAAAACATACATTTTCATTCTGTAAATTGATTTGGGTATAGGTCAGGAAAAAAGTGAAGAGTCTATATAAATAAGCACAGTTAGGAAGGAAAGGAAATAACTACAGAATCAGAACTGGCCTATGGATATAGAAGAGGGCAGTCAATGAAACTATTAGGATCCTTTAGTCTCCTCAAAGCCAATTTTTACAAATTCACAACAGAAGCTGTTCCTTTGACCTAGGAATGTTGTATCCCTGGATGCTGGATGTGCCGGTAGCTTTCAGGCAAATGAGAACTTCCTCTGAATTTCTCACATATCCCCCACCCTAACCTTCAATCTCTTGAGATATTAGAGTTTCAATGCTTAAAAACATTCTGATCCCAGTGATGCCATTCTAAGTCTTCATTTCTTGAAAGGAAACAATCATGAGGGTAGATGGAAAGAAATATTAGGAAGTGGCATGATTTTAGTCCATTCAATCAAAGGGACTAAATGGACATTTTTATTAAGCATGTATCATGTGCCAGAAATTGTGATAACAAAGCTTATATTATGACTGCTGCCGTGAAAATAAGTAAATATTTATAAATAAGGCTGCCTTCATAGAGAAAGATGTATAGGATGGAATGTCAGCTTGGGGGCACAAGTAGATGGCTGTATGGTTGTCTTAGGGTGTGGTGAGAAAAATAGAAACTATTCTAGGCATTCAAACAGGAAAGAATTTAATATAAGGATTTGGATGATTACAAAACCTTTGGGTTTGGACAAATAAAGGTCAGAGAAGGTTGTGCTGGCTTTCAGTTTTTCTGCTTGCTTTCACAGTCAGTAAGTTGCAGAAACAAAGGACACCCAGTAATCTCAGTTACTTTCATTCAAATTCCATGAAATGCCTCTCTTTAGTGGCATCTAATAAGTCTGAACACTGTTGGCAAGTAAACCTCAGACTTCCAGTCAGACTTCCAGTCCTTGTGATGTAAAGGGAAGGGTGTGGAGGGATGTGGTGCTGAGTTGCCCACGGAAGACCTTTCTCAGTGGCAGAATGAAAAAGGCTATGTGGAATCAGAAAAGCCTGAACGTGTCTCTACCATGGACAAAGGCTAAATCCATTGGAGTCCCAGTGTACTGTACCATAAAATGAGAATAACTAAACATCTCTTAGGTTTGTCATTAGAAGTGCAGCTTGCTTTTAAAATGCTGGAGATTGAAGCCAAGAATGGGCAAGACTTTGAGATGCTACTTACTTAGAGTGGGAAGTAATCATTATAAAATGGGTACAGGGTCTGAAGTTTCCCTATAATTCTTCATTTCTCTAACATATTTTATTCATATTCTAACCCATATGACAATAATCAACCTTTAAAATGTCATTGAAAAAGTGCTACTTTTGGAGAATGTGTTCATGAGGACTGACTGAACCTGATTCCATACCCCGCTCCTGTGGCTCTGTTTCCTGTTGGCCTAAGGATTAAATGAGGAAAACTGACCTAATGTACCTGTACATCCCAGATACTCAGTAAGCCTTGAGCCCTTCCCCCTCCCAGGAGATGCACAAGGAAGAGTGATGAGGTCACACAAAGGGTAAACAGGCAGGAAGGAGGGCAATAAAGGAGAGTGGCTATTTGGCTTTAGCTAGCTCTGTTTGATAGTTCTTCAAGATGAAAAATGTAAATTAGCCTAGAAAAATCTGACTCTGTGCTGCTCCTCTGTATAATATGATTCCATCATGGAAACTGGGACAAGGAGCAAAGGGAAGAGGTAGGGAAAGGAGGGAGGGAGTAGGGGGAGAGCGAGAGGGTAGAGAGAGGTATCAAATCCTAGCACCTAACTCCACTCTAGTTCTTCCTAGTTCTATAAAGCACCAACTGCCAGAAATGAGTATAGTGTGAGGTTGGGTTCTGCTCAGCAAGCTGAGTTTTATCAGTTGGAGTTACATAGTTTATAGCAGTGCTTCTCCTATGAATCACAGGGAAATCATGTTCAAATACAGATTCTGAGCCAGTAGTTCTAGGGTGGGGCCTAAGATTCCCAACATATATAGGTAGAGGGAGGAGAAGCCAGGAGAAGGATTAATACATTGAACAATTCATATACTCCTGGAAAGTGTTCCTTCAATTTATTCAACAAATATTTATTGAGGACCTACTATGTGCTAGGCCCTGAGGATTCGGTTGTGAAACAGGCTAAATTCCTGCAAGTATGGAACTTACTTTCTGGTGTGTGTGTGTGGTGAGATGTTGGGAAGAGGACTGACGGGGAATTTGAAGTATCTGTAGGTCCAGTTGTGCCTCATGAACCTCCCTTGCTGGATGACATTGTTCAGGACTTTGGTTAGAGCTGCCATTTATTGAATGCTTACTACATACCAGGAATCACTTGCGTCCCAACTCGTTAGAGGCCAAGATTTTTCTACGAAACTTTTTAAAGCTTTTATGTATGTCATGATCTCATAAGTGTTGCTGAGAAAAATACAAGAAGGAGTTTTTTGTTCATTCATTCGTTTAATGATTTTTCCTTCTCCAAACTTTTGAGTCCTACTAAATAATTCGATATATTGAAAAATGTACCTACCGAAAATAACTCCATTGAAAAGCAGCTGCTATAAGCATAGCACTAATAAATATAATGGAGAGTGTGAGAAGGGAGAAGAGCAATTAATTAATCTTTTAATGATTCACTTACTGGGCACTTATTAAGCACTAACTATATGTCTGACTATAGAGAACACTGAAATTACAATAATAATAAAAGTAAAAAGGAGGAAGAGGAAAAAATGGAGGATGAAGAAGAAGAGGAGGAGGAAAAAAATAAGGAAGAGGGAGGAAGAATGGTCCTTGTATCTGTGGAGTTGACACAGTTGATTAGTCACTCCTTAAAATACTCTCTTCTATCAGGTACTAGAGAAACACCTAGATGTTTAATACACTAGATTAAGCAGTAAGGTCTATGCAAGCAGGTACCCTATCTATATAGTTTGCTTCATTTGTTGAAAAATGGGGTGGAATTCTATAAAGAACTATAATCAAGTGCTTAAAGTCCTTTGAAAGTAAGTGCTACCTGAGTGCAAGGGAAGGAGAGATCACTTAGAGGGGGCCCAGGAAAGTTATATGGTAAAGGGTAAGGTTCGATTTGGAATCTGAAATAAATTCCAAATTTATGTTGTTCATCAAGGCAACCATAGTACAGAATGGGAAACGAAGAAAAAACTCAATACGTGTTTCTTGAATGAATGAGTGGAAGATAAATAGATTGGTAGATAGACATAGATAAATAGAGAGAGAGAGAGAGAGAGGAAAAAGTGCATGACAGATAATTAATAGAAAAGAAATAGTAATAACAGATATATCATAAGATATGGAATTGATAGAAATGTCTCAAGAAAAAAAAATCTAAGCGCTCACTGATACATTAGATTACTTCCATCTAATCAAAATTATTAATTTAAACAATTATTAGGAAACAGAAGCAGGCATATCAAGCCATCCCCTTAATTTGCATGTATAATTTTAGGTTGGCTCTTATGTTTGTTTACTCTGATTATAGAAATGGACAGTGATGTAAAAATACCAGTGGCTACTAATAGAATGTACTCTAAAATCAGTCCTTTATTGTATTCATATTTACCAACTATTTCAAATTATTCCAGAAGCGCTGTTATAATGATAAAATATTGGTGAGGCATTTTAGGACTCTAAAAGAACAGCATTAAATGTGCGTAACATACAGAGATTATTCCAGAACTGTAGCTTACATGTGCATTTATAATATTCTAGATAAAAATACAGAACCTGAAATAGAAAATTTCAAATTCAAGTGTTTGTTATTTTTGGATATATACCCATCGGGATCTTCATTTCCTCCATTTTTAAAATGGAAATAATACCATATTTATTGGCATACTTTATCTCTTTTCCTTTAGAAAATTATTCTTGAGTACTGCTGTCCTCTGTGGCTCTGTATTTTGTTACCTGCTCCAGCGACAGAAATGCTTTCCCTCCCTCAGCCAGTGACTGAAGTTATAGAAACAGTAGTTAAGCAACTTCCATTTATTTTGTTCAAAAATATATTAATTAAATTCAGCTTACACACTGATAACTGCTCTAACCAAGTTTTTATAACTGCTGCTGTCACTAAAATAGGCAGCAAGGGTGAAATTACAGGTAAAAAATAAGCCTGTCTTTCTTAGTCACAACTGGTCGATGGGCAGAAACTTTTCAGGTGAAAAATGCCACAGTAAATATGGTGCCAATTGCTAAGCTCCTTGTCCTTTGAAGACGGATGTAGCAGATTGCTCCCTAGTTCTGTGCATTAACTGTGTCATATTTGTACAGCAGAAGCCTCTTGAGGAACATCTGCTTATGAAGTCTTCTTTCATTATACGTTTCACACTGAGACAGATATCTAAGCATGTCTGCTGAGCCCTGCAGCTTTCTGTGAAACTAAGTTTGTCAAAGTCAAGCCTACTTATGATAATGACCCCATAGCAAAATTTGACTTCAATGTACAACATACAGACTTGAAAATAAAAGACTAAACAAATGCACAATACACGAATTTTTTCTTCTCTAATACTTATTTACTCTTTGAATAGGTAACACATTTTCCTGTGATTCAAAATTTAAAGAGAACAAAAAGGTTTGCTGACTGCTCTTCCTGTGCCAATCATTTCTCCTCCTTTAAGTGACAGTCGGTGTAGCAAATTGCTTTTGTATCTATCCTTCTAGAGATATTTTGATAGAGGAATATGTTATTAATAATTGTAACTCTCAGTAAAGATTGAGGGACAATGCATATATATATATTAATATATATATGTGTGTGTGTTTTAATTTTTCTATATGTGGTCAATTCAGATGAAGCTTTTCAAAGTATATGTTTGATCCATTTCCTACTGTGACTTTCTCATGAACTGTGACTCTGGGCAAATAAGGGGACCTGAAAAAGAAAATATCTAAATTCACAGCTTATTTTCTGATCCAGTAGCTCTTTTGGAGATCCCTACTCCACACTTAAATAGAGACATTTTACAAATGAAAGAACTTTTTAGAGTTAATTTGTTTCTACTTCACCCCACTTATTTTACAGATACGCCTAGAATAATTGACTGATTTTCATTTCCATAGCTAGCGAGTGGCAAAGCTAAGAGATAACCAAGACTCCTGACTTTTGCTTCTCATGAGGAGGCTAATCATTGAATCATAGTGTTGTGGGTTGAACTGTGTCCCTCAAAAATTTGTACATTGAACTCTTGACTCCTAGTGAATTAGAAGGTGACTTTATTTGGAAATGGAGTCATTGAAGAGGTACTTAGTTTGAATGAGGTCAATAGGGTAGACCCTAATTCCACTATGACTCATGTCCCTATAAAAGGGAAAATTTAGACACAGAGACATGCACAGAGGGAAGATGATGTGATGAGATATAGGGAGAACACCATCTATAAGCCAAGGAGAGACTTGTAATAGATCCTTCCCTCACGGTGCTCAGAAGGAACCAACACTGCCCACACTTTGACCTTGAATTTCTAGCCTCCAGAACTGTGAGACAATAAATGTCTGTTGTTTAAGCCACCCAGTTTATGGTATTATTATGACAACCCTAGCAAGAATAGGATTTTTAGAGCCATCTGATCTACCTACACACACACACACACTTGCTAGATCTCTTTTACAATGTTTATGACAATTGGTAATCCAGCTTTTTACCTGATTGTATCTGGTGATAGTAGGTAAGCCTACACCTGGGGGTGAGAGACTCTACATCCTAAGTCATCTACACTATAAGGAAGTTCTCTATTTGGAGCCAGTGCATACCCCCTGTAACTCTTGTTAACCAAAGAAAAAGACAATACACAATATATTGCCTTTTTATAAGAAAAATATATTCATCACCGAGTGACAAGGGCTGTAAAGAAAGCACTTGTACAACTATTGCTTTTTAAAATCTAACTTTGTAAGAGTCTTGCATGTTTACAGGTATTATCTGAATGATGTAAGTAAGGAAACAACTCTGAGAGAGAAAATGATTTTCCCCAAATCACACAAATAGTAAATCACCAAATTGTGGCTGGCTTTTGGGTTTGGTGATACAAGTCCAGCACAGTTTCATTTGCGACACAGCTAGATGACCTCTTGTTTACAAGTGACTGTAGTTCCTTTCATCAGCTATCAGAGCCTTGGTGTATTACAATAGCTAACTAAATAATCTGAAATACCTCAGAAAACTGAACTTCAGGAAAGCAAGGCATTTCCTGAATGTGATCCTGGCTATGATTGGATGATGATGAAAAAGACCATCTAGGGCATAGGCAGGCAGTAAACATACTGTCTGATGTCACCTGCACAAGCACTTAATGTTGCATATGGCAATTATTGTCAGCAGAATAAATAACTTCAAGTGGTAAATAAAAAACATACATCCCTATCCCATTAACAGCTTAGGCTTTTTAAGACTCGGGACTCATCTGTACCAAAGGACACATAAGAGAGAACTCCCTGCACCCCCCCAAAAAAAACGCTAAACTTTGAATTTAAGCAATTTGAGTTCTATGTTGTCCTAAAGCAAAACCCTGAGTGTGCATTTCCTCATTTGTGAAACTAGAATCATCATGTTGACCTCATAGGAAAGTGTAAAGTTGTTGGAGATCAGAAGTGATTCAGAAACAGTAGGCGTTGAGGAAGTCTATGGAATCAGAGTCTCTGGTGTTGAGGCCCTAATGAACATATCTGCAACCTCTCCAAGGTGATGATTTCTTTGCCCTTCAAATGTTGACAGTCACTGTGTTCTACCCTGTGGCCAAAATTGGTGGGAAAGTCCATTTAAACAGCCAGTACAGATGAAAAAATAACCTTCTCGGATTATCATTTGAGTAAAGTTGACTCTTCCACACCTCCCTCCCGCCAACACAAATGTAAAGAACAATTACTACTAGTCAAAGGAATGAGAACTTTTGCCAGCAAGCGTAGTTGTTTCATGACTTAGTGTTTCTCAAACCATGGTACACAGACCCGTACTGGTTCAAGAACTGTTTACAAGTCTGTGATGAGATCAGTACGGAAATTGAAAGTAAGCATTAAGAAGTTTTCATGGCAATTTAAGAGAACAATTTTACATCTGTGGAAGCCTATAAAGAATTGTGGCTATATTTTGCAAGTCTATTTCCTTTTATTTTTTCTGGTAATTCACTTTTATTTTATTTTATATATGTATTGGTCTATTACTGGTGGGATGGTTTGGGTCCTCTAGCAAAGGTTTTGTGTTTAGGATTTCAAGGTTCCATCTATAGGTAGAAAGTGAAAGGGACTTTGAAGCCATTATTTAGGTAATTTAAGCAGCATGTGGTCTAGAGCCACAAATGCACTTGACTCAAATTCCTTTAGCTCTACCCAATTTTCCATATCCTGGAGAGGTATGGCAATGGCAAATGGTTCTCTCTGAAGCTCATAAATCAGAAAGATAATTTGCATTTTGCCTTTCTCTCAAGCATAACCTCTTATTCCACATTTTATCTTGAGTTTGGGCAAATAGTAAAATGGTAAAATTAGTAGTTAATTCTTGAAATTCCTTTCTTGCATGCTCTAAAATAGAATTTATTTCAAGGACCTGTCAAAGAATTTTAAGGAGATAAAATAAAAAATGGATATTTTAACTGATTACACATAGGGATATAAAACTTTATTCTTTTGATTTCTATATCCAATTTATTTTTTTAAATGTAAACTAGAAGAAGAAATAATAGTCCAGTTCTATAATAGGTTGGGGGCATTTTTAAAGCAGTTTCTTCAAGGAAATCACACAGAAAAATAATCAATTTTGTTAAAATAGCCTTGTGCTCTTTAGAATATTTAGGCATACCTACTATGTTAATGTTTCTATAACTTTTGCCACCTACTGCCATTGCAAAGCAAGAGTCCCTCCTTCCTAAGAATTTATAACAGGAAGGATGGATAAGAGACATAACCTGCTCTTTCTGGCACTTTTCTGCATATATAGCATTTATGCACTCAGATAGGTGGTGCTTGTGTATGATGGGCTTTGTGAGGAAACTGGCCTCTTTTTTTTTTCCAGATAATCCTATTTGTTTTTCTAAGTAGAAAGACTTCATAAAATACAAATTTAATTTTAAAATCACCTTAGTTCTTATACTACTTATAAATTTCTATTGACATATTCTGGTTTTAAAATTCTTATTTAGAGTGGGAGAGAGAAGTGATTTTTGAGCTTAGAGTTTGTTTTTAATTCTACTTACCTAAAATAATAGTAAAAATTTTAATTTTGAAGAAAGAAAAATATACATATACTATATATACGTGTATATAGATATGTATGTTTATACATGTATTCAGGCTTTTTACTCTGGATCATGGTTTCAAATACTGAACACAGTATGTAGAAAAACTCTTGTATATGTGTATGAAGAGGCTTGTTTCAAAAATATTTATTTTGTTTTTATTAGCAAAAATAAATCCCAAACTAACAAAAAATATAACTATCAATGGGGAAATGGATATACTGTATACATATATGTATTAAGATCTATTTATAAAATGTACCTTCAGTTACCCCTCCTCCCATAGATATGAAAGGGAAATATTGGGAGTGGGGAATATGTAACAGATGGCATAGCCTGAAAGAAACAGCAAAAATATTTTGTCTCTTTAAAACAGCCTACACTTCTTTTTGAGAACTAAAACCTGCATACCAGCCACAGGCCAGAGTTTGGGAGGGGCAGGGTAAATCTTTTGTTATTTCTGCTAAAGGAGATGGTTCAGCCCTGACCTGGTAAAGGCAGGTCCTGACAGGAGATTGTCTTCAGGGGAGATGGCACAATCAGAATCATCAACTATAGTTGAACAGTAATTGCCTGAAGCCTAGAAAACCCATCCTATTAAGGCTCTGTATTTCTGCTTATTATTAGGAGGATGGCATTCAGAGAGGAGTCTCTGTCCTCCTCCTTTGCTAGCAAAGTAATAAAATGTCTCTTTCCTTCTCCACCTCTCCAAAAAAATAAAATGTACCTTAAGAGACATTTGAAATGAAAGAATTGTTTTTACATGGAAGTATCACAAAATGTTGAATAGGGGAGGAAACAAAAGTTGCAAAATGTGACAGAATTATAGAATTATGTGTACTTTAAAAATCACATGACAATGCAGGGGGAGAAAGAAAGAGAGAGAGAGAAAGAAAATGAAGTTGATTTACAATATATAACAACATAGACAGGAAGACCACATAAGTCCTTACTGGCAGGTGGTTCTGAGGAGTGAGTGAGGCAACAGGAACTGGTAAGGGAAAGAAAGAAAATGTCAACATTTCTGTAATGTTCAAACTTTGTTATTTTAAGAAGAAATATCTGAAACAAAATGAAGAGCTGTTAATACTTAGATGATCAGTACATGGTTATTTAGTATATCATGTACATAATTTTTGTATTTAAAAAAGCTTTTCAAATTTAATAAGTTGCAGATGTCAGCAAAATACTTAATTGCAACATGTGCCACCTATAAAATATTATTAGTTAGGGACCTAGCTGATTTAGATATTTAGATGTGACAACTTCAGATGCTAGTTTGTATTTTCTGATCGACATGCCCCAGCTCTGTGGTCTCTATGTCACAGTTATAATTTGGCTCACTCAAAGGCCTTATAGGAGAGCTATGGAGGTTAATGTCCAAGTAGAAAGATTAACGCATTGATTCTTGTAAACTTCTACTATTTAGAAGTGATTGCAAAGTCAATCAGAAAATTTGTTGGCAAAGCTTGGCAATCTACTCCTAAAATACAATTTAAATTTACTTACTAAAGACATTATCATTTACTTCAAACATTTATACATTCAGTGAAGGTAAAGGAGGTTAGTTAAATTTCTGGGTTTTATTAATTTCTGGTTATATTACTATCAATTGCAAAGGAACCTGATTGAGATGGTGCTCTGGCTTGCATCAAGTTTTGTAATACAGTAGGGATTGCATTTTAGAGTTTGGAGCAAATTAATGTCAATGTTCAAAATTGTCCTTTGATTATTTCTTAGGAGTAATCAGCTTTGTTTACACTTCCTTAAAAGAAGTTGATCCAGGCAGCAAATTTAGTGTCAAGTTGATACTTAATTTTTTATTGAAAGTCTGTATTTTTCAAGGAGTTGCTGTTGTTTTCAGATAAGCACTGGGTTCTGAGTAGTAGGAAGATTTTTACTTTTAGAAACAAGGTTCATTGAGCCCACCATAATATATCTATCATGAAACTCCTGAATGAGGTTAAAAAGTCTAATTTAAATTTAAAGTTGGTTGACAGGATTTGTCTGTAAATTAAACTTACTATATAAATGTCATTATTCTAAATAGTTTTAGCAATGACTTGGGGGGACCATTCCCCACCACCACTTAACCAACAACAAAACAACAACAAAAAAGTAAAAGGAAAGAAAAAAAAATCCAGATTTCTGTGCATACTAGCCCAAACAGAACCATTTTTTTCACATACAATAGAATTTAGTGATTACAGATGTACTACGTTGTAGATCTGATGAATATATGCAATTTTAGCTGAATGAAAATAACTTGAGTCAGAACATAAGTGAGATAATATTTTACATGCCCTTAGCCCTAGAATTTTTCTTTATTTTTTTAAGGACTTCAAATTAAGATAATTGCAAGAGCCTGGAAAACATATTTATGGCAAAAATAAAAATATAAAAACTAAGATACTTTTTTAAAAAGTAATACAGTTCACATCAACAATAGCAACAAACTTCAAATCACCTACTTTAGGTGTTGTGTCATATTTTCCACTCTGTTCGAAGCCAAAAATACACTCTTCTCAGAAACCGTAAGTCCAAAATGATGAGAAAAATCTCAGTGCCTTGTGTTACACTCATTGATTTCTAACTCCATTGGAAAGTGCTGGGAATCTGTGAAAATCAGCATGTAGAATTGGAAAGCTCATGTTATTCTCAGAATTCCTTTGAAAGCAGGATGCATTATATACGTTACTCTAAATTGTGTATCATTTGCTGATGCATGCAAGCTGTTCAGAGGTTTTTAAAAATCATGTTTTAAAATCTTTCTTGCCTAATTAAAAAAATGGGTATAGATAATTTTTTCTCTCATCTCTGTATTATGCTGCCTGTTTTTAACTGGTTTCTAAGGTTTTTACAGTAACTAGCAGGAAGAAGGGAGGATAGCTTTACTCTTAATAGAGCCAAGTAATCCTAAAAGAACAAAATGAAGAAAAATACCACAGGAGCAAAGGAAAATATTCCAAATTGAGTTTTGGCTCTTAAAATTATTCTGGGGATTTAAAATTGATAAAAAATAAATTGTGTTTATATTTATTGTACAATTACATAGGTTTCTGGAACTCTTGATTACATAGGTAATTCCTCATATTCTGCTTTTTATTTTGGTCACCTTTCCCATATCTTCAGTTCTTGAAGTACTAGGACTCCAGGCTACCTCTCTTCTTTCACATCTTTGGATCTTCTTGCCATCGTTAATGTTTGACTGTAAATCTGATCATTTGTTCCATAAACACTGCTTGACTTCATATTTAGTATATTAGTCTGCTTCCATAGAAGCCTTTCTTCTTGCTATGCATGCATTGGGTGGGCAGCAGCCATAATGTTGAGCTGATACCGGCAATGTGTATTTTTAAATAGTGAAGCAGAGGAATAAAAGGCTCTAGATTTCTCTCATGTCCAGAGCCATCTCTGCATTATTTTCATTTTTCTTTTTATATTTTAAAGAATGGCATAAACAAAAATATTTGGATGTGAATGCTCTAAAGAATATCCAATTATGATAAAAACTTGTATTTTATCTATACCCTTTTGAAAAACTTTCTTTTTTTTTTTTTTTTTTTTTTTTTTTTTTGTGAGACAGAGTCTCACTCTGTTGCCCAGGCTAGAGTGCCATGGCATCAGCCTAGCTCACAGCAACCTCAGACTCCTGGGCTCAAGTGATCCTCCTGCCTCAGCCTCCTGAGTAGCTGGGACTACAAGCATGTGCCACCATGCCCAGCTAATTTTTTCTATATGTTTTTAGTTGGCCAATTAATTTCTTTCTATTTTTAGTAGAGACGCGGTCTCGCTCTTGCTCAGGCTGGTCTAGAACTCCTGACCTTGAGCGATCTGCCCGCCTTGGCCTCCAGAGTGCTAGGATTATAGGCGTGAGCCACCACGTCCAGCCGAAAAACTGTCTTTCTATGGAACTCTGATGTGTAAGGACCTGACCTAAAGAGTTATGCTACTAAAATCATTAATGGATGTTTTGTAATTGTGAGCTTTGTTCTCATAAAGTTTGGCTCTTGATAATGTAGAACTTAAGTTAGGGAAATAAAAATAATTATAAATATACAAATTTGTTTTTCAGCTTGTTTGCTAGCAAATAATATTGAACCACAAATAACATGAACTAGTAGAAAAAGAATATAAACTGAAAACCTTGAAAATAGCTGGTCTTATTTAATTGAACTTACAGGTGTTTGGGACATAACAGTTTGATTGTTAATGTATATTTCAAAATATGAAATTTTATATTCACATTTTTGCCATCAAAATGTACATTATTTGTTTGTTGGAATTAGTATATATCATGGTACCTTTCAAGGCAGGGTAACTTCCTACTTCTCTGCAACATTTTATTCATTCATTAATTTCATAGATACTCTGTTACTGGCAATGTTCTAGTCATGGGAGATAAAACAACCAAGACCTAGCCCTTTCCTTCAAGGAGCTTAGAGTCTTGATACAGGGAAACTGAATAAGTTTTGTTTTAATTCATGTATCTATAAGCTTTTATTCATTGTTTGACTAACATGATATAGCTCCATACCATACTAGGCACTCTCAGAGATGCAAATAACAGGCAAATCATAAATGTTTATGGACTGTTGTGGAATAAACATGGAATAAGCAAAGAAAAAAAGCTCATAATTTGTATCAGGAGGCAAATACAAGAAACCAACACATTTTAAATAATTTCAGAAGTAAATTCAATACTACTAATTTAACAGATTGATTCCATTTAATGAATTGGCTCTTAATTGGACAAAGTCAAAGAATTAGAAAAAATAATTTCTAGCTTAGCCCATTGTTTTTTTAGCTGACATATATTTATGATAAAAGAGCTATATCCAGTTTTGCATTCAATATAAATTAATTAAATTTGGTGCTTTGAGCTATTTAAAACTTTCAATGAAGAGGCTGAAGTTTTAAATATCATCTGGTTCTGAAGAAATGCTTTGACAGGATTTTTTCTGGTATAAATGAAAACTCTCATGAAATGGCATTCTTTCATTATATCCTCAGAAAAGACAGTTAGTGTCATTTCTGGTAAGATTTTTGATGTGGTTGAACAACCTTTCCTGGGAGAGTTCAGCAAATGTCCATGATGTCATCACACTAAGTAATTTCTGGGGACATGAATCCATGACCACTCCCTTCTTAATCCTCTAAGAGTACCATGTGTCCATGATATCTTGTAAACTTCATTGTGCACTCTTTTCTTCTAGAGCACAATTCATATTTGCCTTCCAACTTTGCCTTGCCCACTGTTAAGTAGTGTATGTGCACATACTTTTAAGGTATAAATATATAATTTATACATACATAAATAATATATAATGTCATATATGCTATCATTATTCATATTATTGTTATAGTATAGGGTGCAGTGCTTCCAGATGTGTATACAATTATATCAGGTTATGCACTTTTAACAAAGTCACAGGTAAAGCTGATGATACCCATCCACAGACTACACACTAAGTACCAGCAAGGGTGTTGTAGTGCTTGAGATCATGGGTTTTGGAATCGGAGTCCTACGTTTATATTCTAGATTTACCAGGTACTAGAATGTTTGGAAGGTTACTTGGTCTTCCTAAGCTTATGTAAAATGGAGATAATACTACTAACTGCCTCATGGGTTATGGATTAAATGAGATATCACATATATCTTATTTCCTAGAACACAATCTCAATAATACTGTACTTTCTTAGGGTAGTTATGAAATTAGCAATGATGACTGTTCTTCTGTTATTTCTTGCTAGATCTTTTCCAATTATTTTGTCAAATTCTAGCATCCTTCAATTTGTTGAGTTCCAGTTATGGGATATTTTAACCTAGCAATCAATCATAAGAGATTGTTACAGAATCACACAGACTTTAATTGGACAAGTGTTCCTTTCTCCAGTTGTTATCAATGTTTATAGAAAACTAAAACTACAGACAAGATTGTGATTCTCCACTCTTTCTTCCCACTTTGATTTGTGCAAGGAACACTTTGCACAGCAGATCTGCAAGAAAAAACTACGTACAGGTCCCAACACTCCAGACCACCCAAGCTCTAGCCTTTCTGGAATCTCACAGTCCCTCAGGTTCTTCTTTGCATGCAAAACATCCTCATAAAGGAGATTAAATGAAGTGCTTTCTCCAGATTTATCAAGTCTTAATGAGAAAAACTGCTTTAAAATAAATGCTAATAAAGCATCTTAAGTAATATTTTAATCAGCTGAAGTTTACACCATTTTTCTTAATAGCATTCATATGCAAAAGATCAATGACTATTTTATTCTGCTAAGCCTATAAAATTGATAATGGATGACATATAATATTATAGCACATAAAATCTACAGTTAAATGCAGGCAGTTGTTAACCTGTTTTTTAAAGCTACATTTAAAATGAAAAGTGATGTACTTTAAGAAATTATTTGATTAAACTAGTTAGGAATTTTAAAGGAGAAACACATTTTACTACCACAATTAATTCTGTGGGTAAAATAAACAGACTTATAATGAAAGTGGAACTGAATCATTATTTTAGGGATTCAACTGTGTGAATGTATATTATACAATTAGCTATATTACCAGATATCCTTCAGACCTAAAGTGCTCTTGAAAAATAAATGGGTTTGTTGTATCAGTGTTGGTAAGTAAATGGAAGGAAGGAGAGAAAGAGAGAAGCAAGGAAAGAAAAACAGAGCGAGCTAGGGAGGGAGAGAAGAAAAGGAAAGGGAGGGATAAGGGGAGGAAGGGAGGATGGAAGGAAGGAAGGGAGGATTAATTAACTCTTCACTACCATTTTGGAATATTTTGCCAAAGGAATGCAGACCTGGAAACAATTTACAGCAAGGCAATATTCAAACTCTCATATTGAGGTTTGGGTCATTTGTTTTTATTATATGCTATTTAGGCAATCCCTTTAAAATACTAGTACTTAGAAAATAACTATAATATAATTTAATTAAAAGCCAAATCAGAATTTGAATAATGATATTTATTCCGGACATTTGTATTGTCTGTAAATATTGTGTTGAAAATATTAAATCTGTCCATACCTACTGTTTTCCTTGGCATTCTGTTTTGCTTATAAACAAGAAACTACATATGTCATTAAGAAATTGATTACCAATTAAAAAGATCACTGGTAGCAAAGTATAAATGACAGTGCAGAGAATTGCTTTGGACTGGCCCTCAGTTCCATGTGGCCCTGATGTCAGTGAGCCACAGTGTCAGACAAAAGGGCTGGGTAAGGCCATCACAGGTTATGATGCCGAACTTTCCATTGCTTTTTGTCTGTGACCTGACATATGGAAGCTGTTGGTTCTGAATGCAGGTTTGATACATTCCCAGATGATATAAGGAAGGAAAGGAAATAGAAGAGCCTATACAGGGCTCTGATGGTGGAGAAGGGAAGAAAGTCCTGCTTCTTTGGAACTGCCTCTGAAGTAAATGGAGACTGAAGTGTTGTCAAGATTATCAGTTTCTGTAGTTCTGACATGTTTACAAAATTCACTGTTTTGCATTTTTCCCATAAAAGTGGCCAACGTATAATAGACATCAATTTAATATTTGTTGAATGAGTTAGTCTCAGTTACTGAAGATGGCCTGTAGGTCATGAGTTCTCTACTCAATTTGTAGCTTACCTTTGAAAATAAAGCTTTGTGGTCATAGCCAAATATTGTCACTTGGTAGCTGTGCCCTTTTGTCCATTTACTTTGCCTTCCTCAGCATGTAATTCCTCATGTATGAAACCGGATTAATAGTGTGTAACCCATTTGTAAGCTCTCTGTACATTAACGCGAGATATTCATACAATAGTAAAGCACAATCCCAGATTCTGAGGTGCATAAGCCAGGTCCATGGCTGCATTTCCTTACGTGGCCTGTTTCGATGCCTTAAGTATTATATATCTCCCTTCCTCAGACTTTTGAAAAGAAATATAATTTTTAAAAATTGTCCTGAAGATTTCCTTCTTTTTTTAAAAAAATCTCTATTTGACACTGTGACCTTAGCAGCCACATTTCTTTTTAGGTATTTCCTCGGTCCCTGTAAATGAGGACTGCATTTCTCTGCATGAGCTTTTTACACAATGATCATTCAAACTCTTGGGCTTTGCTGCATTTTGAGGTAGAAGACAAATTTGAAATTCACCTATGTGGAATTCTAAACTAAAAGAGTACAAAACCTAAAACCCTTCCTGGTGAAAGAAACATTTTTTAAGTTTTATTAATGTACAGTTTTTTTCTGTACATGATGCTGAACGTGGACCTAGAAAAGCTACACTTCAAACAAGATCCAGCAGCTGTGACTCAGTAATGAGGCAGAAAAATAGTACCTAGTCGGCTGAAGTCATTTTAACTTTATCCAGTTGTCCCTCTTTGTGTCTTTCCTCCCCCACACAGGGAATGCTGGCAGGAAACGTGGCTGACAGGGAGCACTGGTGACTGCCTTGGAAGTAGGTGGGAGCTTCAGGGAACTGCAGCTTTTCCAGAAACTCCTAGCTCACACAAAACCTCTGTAGAAATGCTATTATCAACTTGCTACTTTAACAGTTTTATTTTTCTCAAATTCCCAGCCTCGCTTTAAATTCCACAATTTAACCTGTCAGTGGATACAGAAGTTTACGATTTATTTCTTCTAAATCTTGTTCTCATTCTCAAAATAGAGGATGCACATTAGGAATGATACCCTTGAGGCTTATCTGTTCATTTATTTACCTTTTCTTCCCTTGCTAATTCCAAATGCAGTTAAGATCCCCCACATTAGGAGAATTCAAGACTAAAGGGTTAGTAGGGTAATTAAACTCAGGTCTGCGAAAGTGTAGTTTGCAGGGGTCTCTTTCTAGCTGTGCATCTTCCCCCAAGCCCCAGCTGCTAGTGTGATCTCACCAACTTGCACCACCCCCTCTCAACAACGGTTTCTTTTATCAGTGACTCTAATGACCTTGGCCGCAATTGGATACGGACAACTGTTAACTGATTGGTGTGAATTTGACGGTACAGCTGTCGCCAGTTCTGGAACTGTCAGTGAGGACAAGAACCTGATAGAGTCTATAGTTTGGAATTCACAAAACTCTCTCAGGGACCATCGCATCAAACATACACCGAGTTTTCTGACTTAGAAGACTTCAAGGTCATTTGCCTCTTACTGACTTCTTCTCAAAGTTAGCTTTGCCATTTTTGGATATGGGAATTTTGCTGCTTCTCAGATAAGTACTTTAGTACTTCTATTTTTTGTGTTTATAACAAGATGGGTTTAAGGAGTAATAATAAGCAAAGCTGCCAGTTCTGGGTACCATCTATAAACTAGGCTGATAAAGTAGGCCCTCTGCTAGGCATTTCATAATGGGCTAATCAGGACACAATTTTATTTTAAAAAGGTGTTGCAGTCACTTTTACATAATAGTATGGTCCATTTCATCTCAGGGAAGTGCAGTTTATGTGTGATGTGATATAATTTTAATACATAAGGCTATGTATGCAAGAAACTTATTTTTTTCTTAAAACCACACTTAGTTTCTACTTTGACCTCCATTATGTGTCATAAGAATGCAATTTTACTTAATTCAGACCCTTCCCATTTATTTTCCTAGATTGTACAGTAGTTCCTCAAATAACTTCATTTCATTCAATGTCATTTCATTATAAAGTTGATGAGAAAAAACACTGATTCCCATCAAGGGCCACTGACTGTGTGGGGTTGGTATGTGCTCCCCTTGTCTGCATGGGTTTTCTCAGGTTACTCCGGTTTCCTCCCACATCCCACAAATGTGCCCGTTAGGTGGATTGGCATGTCTGCATGGGCCCAGTCTGAGTGACAGTGGGTGTGTGTGAGTGCACCTGCCATGGGATGGCCTCCTGTCCAGGACTGTTCCCATCTTGTACCCAGGGTTGGCTTCAGCAACTCCAAACTCTAAACTGGAATAAGGGGGTCAATAATTAGTTTCCTTGTTTTCATTCATTTGTGCTAAATGTATATGGAGCTCACATTTATTTAATTAGTATTAGTATCCAATATTTAATTAATCATTAATCAATATTTAATATTAGAAATGTTTTAATCTTTATTTAGAAGTTTGGTGATGTTTTTGTGACCAGAACTATGCTATAGGAACTTATCTCTTATTTATGTCAATCAGCCTGTGCTGAAATTGGTTTCATTATAAGTCCTTTTATGTTATAATCACAGCTTCTGAAAAACTAGCCATGATGTTAAATGAGGACTTACTTTGTTTAAGTTCTAGGGGCTTTAAAAATGTCAGAGGCAGGAGACATCTGTTTTTCTTTGTTTGTTTTTGTTTTTGTCCTTTTCTGTTCATGGTGGCAAGATCTGGGGTGCACTCTGGTCTAATACATAAAATTTGGGGTTGTCCAGCCACGTAAGTTGCTATTGGAGCTTTCTGTTCTAAACCAGCACTGTCCAACAGAACTTCTGCAATGTTGGAAATGTTCTACATCTGCACTATTCAAATGGGTCACCCTAGCTACATGTGGCTAGTGTTGGACTGGACAGTTTCTTTAGGGTCTCTTTGGGTCACTGCACTTCCAGCCATTTCTGCACACCATTCAGCGTCTGGCAATATATTCAGTCATTTCTCCCATGATGCTTTAAATCCTGGAAAATGGAAAGAGATCTCTAAGGCAATAATAGCCTCAATGCTACCCTGAGGTGCATGAGAAGTCATTCTACTGAACTTCATGTCACTTGAGCATTTTGGAATTCTGTGAGATTGATGCAGATTCATTTGCTTAGATTCCCCTCTACCCCTCATGCAGACATATATTTTGCTCTTGAACCCTGGTGGCACAAGGAAACTCTGGGCTCTTTTTGTTTCATGGGCCCTTCCTGGTGTCAGGGGTAGAAGGGGGGGTGGAGGGCATAACTGGAACAGGTTTCCTATTCTATACTTTTGCCCCAAAGCACGTGCTGATCCTGTCATCCCGCTAGTCATCTTGACTCTTTTTATTCACAAATCAATGCTCACTTTTTGTCTTCTCCTCTGACACTGCTCCCTTCCCCATGCGAAGAATTGCTATTTTCCTTTGTACTGAGAAAAATGGCTCTTATATGAGCATGCATTTTTCTCGATCTGTTTTAAAAATGGAGACTTTATACACTGTGGCTCAAAAGCCCAGCTTTTACAATTCAAAACATTGGCCTTTGAAAATCAAATGCATTTTCTCTACTTCCTGTCTTTATTGTGGTAAAATATGCATACTATAACATTTACCATTTTAACCATTTTTGAGTGTATAGTTCAATGATATTAGATATATTTACATTGTACATTTGTCACTACCATCTCTATCCAAAACTTTTTCATCTTCCCAAACTGAAACTCTGTACCTATCAAACAACAATTCCTTATTCCCTCCTCCCACTACTTCCAGCCCCATCATTCTACTTTCTGTCTCTATGAATTTGACTATTCTAGGTATCTCATATAATTGAAATCATATGATGTTTGTCCTTTTGCTTGGCTTATTTCCTTGGCTTATTTCACTTAGCATAAACCTCAAGGTTTATCCATGTTGTAGCATGGTCAGAATTTCTTTTCTTTTAAAGGCTGAATAATATTCCATTGCATGCATATTATATACCACATTTTGTTTATCTATTCATCTGTCAGTGGACATTTGGTTTATTTCCACTTTAATAATAATCCTGCTATAAACATTGTATACAAAAACCTGTTTGAGTCACCACTTTCAGTTCTTTTGAGTTTATTCTCAGAAGTTTCTTATTTCTTTTAATTAGTAAATACTGCTAACTGAGTGATGGTAGGGTCAAAATACCTGACGGACCATCATGACTTATAAAAGGTATGCTATGTCATGTTATGGAAGGAGATTACTTAAAAAGAGAGCTAATTTGTTCTGCATAGTAAAGTGATAAAACTTTACATTGTCTGGTTGTAGAAGGTGAGTGACATGTGTTAATAGAGAGAATGGAGAGATGTAATAATGGTTTAACAAGAAAGAGAAGCCTCAGTTACATGGCAGGTGGATCAGATAATACAGAGATATAACTCACAAAATTCCCAGTGATTGGAAATAATAATAATAATAGTTATCATTATTATTATTTCTCTTCCTCCTTCCTTCCCCCCCCGACACCTTACCCCCTCTCTCTCTCTCCTCCTCTTTTTCTTCACCAATTTATCTGACACTGTACTTGCTCATATTAATATTAAAATTTGTCCTAGGTACCCCTTGACTGTCCATAATACTCCACTAAACCCTAAACCCAAGAACATTAGGAAAATTGAAGGCAAGGGGCGATTTCCATTGTTGACAAAATCAGACCAATGAGAAAGCATTCACTGCAGGAGGTTGTGGGGAAACAGTCACAGCAAGGGCACATGTAGGGAAGCCATAACTCTACTTCCAGCCTTTGACACAGTGCTGAGAATTTGGGACAATCTACTACATTAAGGTAGGCATCAAGACATTCTTGGTTATGAATAAGTGGTCTGATTGGATGACTTGGGGCCATCTAGACTTAACCATCTCAGTTACACATGCAGTTAGAACAATTTTGTGTAGTTAAATTATCCACATTTTACAAAAAAGGAAATGAGACTTAAAGGCAATAATTAATTTATCTATGTTCCCAAAACCAGAAAGTGACAGTGCAATGATTCAGAACACATTTTTCTGATCTCATACTGAAAAGGTACCTTTAGAGTAACTGAGGCAGAGACATCAAATATCAGATATATTTGACAAGATTATCAAATCTTCATGTGTATGTGTATTTATGGCAGGAATATTGAGAAGTCAATGTGTGATTCTTTTTTATGTGTGTACATATATGCTAATATACCCTAGTACATTAAGACTCTAGAATTCTATATATGTTTTTATAGATGATGATTTACCAGAATAATGAGTGATTTCCTGAACAGAAGTCATCTTTCCAGAACAGAAATCAACAGAAAGTGGGAGTCAGCAACCTAAACCCTGTGGGCCAAATCTAGCCTATCACTGTTTTTATAAATAAAGTTTTATTCTAACGCACCCTGGCTTATTTGTTTCCATACTGTCCTATGGCTGCTTTCATGCTACAGTAGCAGAGTTGAGTAGTTATGACAGAAACTCTGTAGCCCACAAAACCTAAAATATTTGCTGTCTGACCCTTTAGAGAAAAAGTTTGCCAAGCCCTGGTCTAGACTGAGCTCCATTCCCCTTCTGTTTACATTTTAATTGCATATGTCAGATATTGCTTCACCTGGTTCTCGGACCACTGAATTTAGCTTGTGCTGGCGTGAAACACTTAAATCCAATCTGTTGGAGTGACCTGACCCTGTGGTCAAGAAAAAAAGCAAGGGCCCAACTACACTAGCCCTTGTCACAAAGAAGTCCTTTAATAACTTTCTCTAAGGACTCTTCTCGCAGCTTGTAAGAAGGCAGTGATATCGTGTAACTGTGAGGGTTATTATAGCATCCCAACCCTTCATATACTCCTAGTAGGCAAAGCTGTGGCTTCTCACATGTGTAGTCACACACACAACAAAGAATACATTCATTCACAAGACATTCTGGGTCACCTTATAGTTAGTTAATTAGTTGGTAGCTCCTGATCACAAGAGGTAGTTTTACCTTCAGTAGACATTATGCTTCTTAGTGGCTGGAAAATAATAACAGATTTGGAAAACAGTAAGCATACAGTTAAGTGTCTTAGTCAGCTCTGGCTTCTATAACAAAATACCGTAGATTGGGCTGCTTAAACAACAGCTGTTTATTTCTCATAGCTCTGGAGGCTGGGAAGCCTAAGATCAAGGTGCCAGCAGATCGTATATCTGGTGAGCACCCTCTTCCTAGCTTGTAGGTAGCTGTCTTCTCATTGTATTCACACAAGACAGAGAGAGGATTCTCAGTTGTCTCTGTCCTTATAAGGACACTAATCCTGTTGTGGGAGCTCCACCCTCATTATCTTATCTAGACCTAATTACCTCCCAATATCGTCACATTGGAAGTTAGAGCTTCAACATATGAATTTGAGGGACACAAACTTATCAGCAAGTTGAAAAATTCCAGGGAGCCAAAACTATGATGATTTATTAGCCAAATTTACCAAATTAGCCAAAACTATGATAGTGATAGTTGGAATACGTGTGTGTGTATTTTAAGTGGAAGGTCCGCTTTCCACCATGTTAATAGCATACAACATGTCAATTAGAAAGGTTGGGCAGACCAGTACAAGCTTTTTAAAAAATTTTTTGTAGAGACAGGGTCTCGTTATGTTGTTTAGGTTGGTGTCAGACTCCTGGCTTCAAGTGATTCTCTCACCTGTGCCTTCCAAAGTGCTAGGATTACAGGCATGAGCCACCACACCTGGCTAGCCTGCATTTTAATGGGGGGAGATAAGATAATAAATAAATAAGCAATAATATATAAAGTATGTCAGAAAAGGAAAAAAATGAAACAAAGAAAAGATGTAGGGTTTGTATGTGAAAGTGGTTGATATATATTTCTATATACTTATTATCTTAATTGTTCTTGAACAGTTTGAAAAATTATAATTGGTTGCTCTCCAGCTTTTGAAATTATAGATAAATCACAGATTGGTAGCTGGATTAGGTGTTACATGAACTTTGCTCTTTTTGAAGTTAGAGTGTGTGTGTGTGTGTGTATGTGTGTGTGTATGGTGAATTGGAGAAACTTCCCTTTATACTATATATCAGACTTGCCATTTCTTTGTGGTTTCATACCAATGAGTATGTGTGTATGCTTCAGCTACTGAGGAAATTTCTCTAGATAGAAGGTTCATATGTAATTGTCATCAGGTCATTTCTTGTGAAGTTCAAGTACAGGCTTATATTTCACTATGAGTTCTTCCAGAAATCTGGGGATTATAAGAGGTGGATAAAGATTTAAATAAAGCACAACTAAAGTAGCTTTCTATACATAAAACTAATGTACATCTTGATTCAAATATGTCAAAAACAGTATAGGATCTGAGACAGTCTACTACAGTTTTATAGATGCTGGCAGAAGATATGAGATTCTAGGTCAGTGACAAATGACTTTATTACAGACATCGTATTGAGTATGATGAGCTTCGTGTTTTCATTGGTTCTCTTTGCTTCCCAAGTCCCACAGGGCAATGCAGAGATGGCCTCAGGTGGATACTGCTCATGTAGTGGGTTTTTGTCAGACCTGAGGAACCCTGAGCTTAAGTATACCACAGCATTTTAAAGGAAGTTTGTTGCACACCTTCCCAATCTTTGCCTCAGAGAAAGACATTATCTATATTACACTAGTCAAGAAACAAATCTATCCTCTGTCCACAGGGAAACACTATCTAATTTCTAAGGCTGTTTGTTATATAAACATCCTTGAAAAGACAGATCAAAGCTGTCAAGGCCCTTTGGTCAGAAGTGCAGAAATGTAAGACCCATGTACAATTCTCTCTCAAATGAATATTGTATACTAAATTTTTTGTAAGTTGTTTGTATTTTCTTAGATTGGTTTGCTTAAATTTGTTCATATTTGTTGGTAGGTTTAGAAAAAGTGCTGGCTAAAGTTTCTCTGTTAACATGTGCACAGCACAATGTAATGACCAGTATTATTTTATTTTTGCTGTTAAGTTTCTTTAAATTTCCTCTGATTATTATTTGGAACTTTTGTGGATGACATGTCCAATAACGGATTAGGATAGGAAAGTACATGGCAAATGCATTAGGGCTAAATTTTAGATTCAGTTTAGGTCCAGAGTCAGTAGTAGAGTTTTTATATTTATGTAAATAATCAGGAATTTCTTAAAATTTAATTTCTCCTTTAACAAAGAAGTAATTTCCCCTGAGAGTCACCCATTGAAGTTCTTTTAAAATTTAGAATCTAGGTTTTGTGGTGAGGGAATTGGAGAGGAAAAACCAGGATGGGAAGAGACAACTGAACCACTTGGAGACCATACATTCTTGAAACACATTCTTTAAAACACTTTGAAATTTACTTGGTATCTATGGTTTGGTGTTGGTGCCCTCACAGGGTCAGTTACCCACGTAGTTCCTATAGTGTTTAAAACAGTGGCTCTGGAGCTAGATTGCCTGAGCTGGAATCCTGTCCTGGCTGCCCTACTAGCTTTGTAGTGTGGGCCAAGTCACTTACGTTTATTGTGCCTCAATTTCCTCATCTACATAAAGGGGACAGTAACAAATGATAACTTGTCAGATTGTCATGGTGATTAAATTAGTTAATATATATTAAGCACTGTGAACAGAGCCAGGTACATGGTGAACACTCAATACATTTTAACTATTAGAGATCATTTAATTGCATATGGTTTTTGTTTTTGTTTTGTTTTAGAAAACAATACCATTTTCTGAACCCATTTTATTCTACAAGGACAGGAACTGAGTCTGGCTTGCTCACCATTATATTTTTAGGCAACCACAATTTCACATACTAAGCAGATGCTTGATAAATATCTACTAAATAGGTTACTAAACAAATATTTCTTTCTGTGACATTGTTCTATGCATATATGTGTGTGTCTATGTGTTTGTATTTGCATAAATATCAGCCTTGACTTTTAGGGAAGTGCCTCTTGATAGCACAATTAGACTTGAACCATAAAACCATGGTTTCCTCCCATTAAAATTATAACTTAATTGATACAAGTTACCATGCTATGTATGAATAAATTCATTTTCTTGAGTCACGTTTTAAATTACATTTCTTCTAAGTGACAGTTTTTCTTCTCCATAAAATGAAATCTAAAAGAAAAATATTGCAACCCAAGAGTAAGCCTTAAATCATAGAATATACTGAAGGAAAATATCAGGTTTAGGAACACTGATTTATTTCTATGTAATTTAAATAGCTGGATATTTGTATATGTAAGAAAATATTGCAACAACAGAACACACATGCAATTTACCTGAAATGTTATTATGTAACATTATGTAGTTGGAAAAACTAGAAGAATGTTACTTAGTCTTTATGTCCCTTTAAACTAAGTATATCAAATATTCACCTTATGGACTAGAAAATGAGAATTAAATATTGATAAGTACTTTTCAAATTAAACACTAAAAATATTTTAAATATTTTTAAAAAATAACAGAGATGTGTAGTATACAATACTATTTAGAGCTTGAGCATTATGGATTCCCATTATGATAAATTTTATGGTTTATTTTCATTATGAAAAAGAAAAGCCATCTTTTTCTTTCATTTGCTTTATTTAGCCACAGATGCTCTGGTTTGAAACATTTAAAGAAGACATTATTAAAGCATAAGATCATAGATTTATTAAGTTAATCAATATGTTATAAATAATGCAATATATATCATGGAATGGTTGGAATTAGAAGAAATATGCAGTTTTATACTTGATTATAATTTTCTCATTTACTAGAATTGTTAAAAGAATACAATGCAAAAACTTCCACTTTTCAGAATCTTAATAAATTTATTGATTATATAAATAACTTAAGATACAATTTGATGTTTCCTCTGTGAAGTCAGGACAGTCCATAACTAATATTCAGAATGGCCTAAAAATAGTTATGTGGCTATTTGTAATTCTGTAGCAATAATAATCTATTCATGATGTATCCAGCTATAATAGCTGAATACCAGTAAATTAATTAAAGTGTTTTTTTTCTGTCTCACCTCTTTACTCTTTGCTTCTTATTTTTTTTGCTTTATTGTCAGTTTTGTTGTTTTATTAGTATTTTTTTATGTATTTGTTAGTATAATTAGTATAGTTGTTTTGTTCTTCTACATTTTATATGTACTCCAATTTGAAGATCCATCATTTGGACATACATAATCATTTGGCTTTGTATAATTCAATTGCTATAGCCAGATGTTATTCAAGGTAATTGAATAATCATGAATACCAGATTAAAATAAAAACTGCTGTACTTCTAACAATTTAATTTTACTCTAATATTATAAAGGACCAAAAATAAGTGTATTCATATGTATTCCTTTTATTTCTCTCCCTTTAACTACCACATTATGATAGCTAAAAAAATATGACAATTTTCCTGTTAAATTTCTCTAGAATATACTGCATTTGAGATTTGTGTGTGTGTTTCAATTTCAATTAAGTTAAAAATATTCCATTCTAACGGCATCACAGATTTGTTCAATATAAATGTATTATAGTAAATGTATAAGAATAACTTTCCTATAAATGAATTCATCAAATAAATAGATATAATGCATATGTCTCAGTTATTTATATTACGATATTTCACTAAGAGACATGAAAAAATAATTTCTTAAGACTTCACATTGCTTGATGACAATGTAACTTGATTTCAATTTTCATGTGAAACAATGCTTTCTATATTGTTTTCCCAAATTTTGTCACATCCAATCCAGCTGAGATGATGTATGCTCCACCACAAATTAGGAAGAAGCAACAGTTCGTGTCAACTGAATCTGAAAATAGATTTGTTATGTCTCCTTTCTCTGGTTTTCTTCATTAAAGAATATGCTCTGTGGGTCCAATTTATATTGCACATTATTGTTCAATCTCCCAGAGCAAAATGCTATTATATTGCTTTTTTCCCCCCCTTAACTATGTTCTTTTGGAAATTAACTTAATGCATTTCATGCAGAATTGTTTTGAATTGACAAAAATCAGCATGAGAAGTAAGTAAAAATTTAATATATTTCCCAAGGGTTTAAACTAATGGTATAAACTCAGTAAATGAACAAATTAGGAAAACCAGTCTTAAATTGGTCATTTTTATTTAAAACTTACCAGTTTTCATCACTTTACCAGTATATTCTGCCTCCTTTCCAATACTGTTTTTCTGCTTGGTTTTTACCAAAATCTGACATTATTTTACAAATTTGTTTGTTTAGTATCCAGCTCTCCACCACTAGATATAAGCTCTTTGAGGGTAGTACTGTTATAATTTTCCTTATGTTTCAATTGACTGTTTCTCCCACTACTAGAGTATAATCTCTGTGACAGTGAGGATTGTTCTGCTTTATTCTCCACAATGTCACCAGTGCCTAGCATAGTGCCTGGTACATATTTGGAATTTAATAAATATTGGTTAAATGAGGGAAGTCTCTGTGGGACATCTATAACTAGACCTACAGATGCTATCAATACACTTCTGTAGTAAGTTTGGATTTTAAATAAACTCTAAATCAATAAGCATCCACTTCTGGGAATATGAAGGCCTAAAGGAAAGGCTTTTGTTTCCAGGAACATGATGAGATACATACTTAAAAACTTTATCCTGCTCACCAGAAGCACTTGCTTATTTTAGACCCTAGTTCTAGCATCAGGAAGCTTCTTCTCTCCATCTCAAATCCTGACTAAGTTTTAAAAAGTAAGTCAGAAATTCAGAGGTTTTGGGAGCTAGAAATGCCTTTTCATGTCCAGCTTTATAATTGAAGAAACTGAGGCTCAGAAATGTTTTCATATTTCATATTGCATATAATACTTCATATTCATAAGTCACCATAAGCCATATGTCTTTTGAAAGACATATGCAATTATCCACTCTTTTTTTTAAATGGGCAAAAGGACAGGCTACTGGCAGCAAAAAGAGAAGAAAGTCTTATTGATGATTATCTGCTCAGTATTATATTAAAGATGATACTACCTCCAAAGAGAGGAATTTTTTAAAAAATATTTTTTACATGGTTCCAAATGCATCAACTTCCCATCTATAACAATGCGAGGGTGAGGAGAGACGGTGATAAGAGGTGAGTGTGCTATCCTGATCTTACTGAATGTAGGAAGTTCCAGGAATATGTTTTGGAACTACCGATTGCCATAAGGTACCTGTCTAAAAGGGGTAGGAGAGGAGAACTTTGGATCCATGTGACCATGTCTGCAAGGAGGCAGGTGAGGATGCAGATGCTACTGCTGCCCAGTCTTCCACTGGAGTTCAGCAAGGAAAAGAAAATTGTTAGCCAGAAAATTTCTATTGGGGTGTTTTCAAGTGAGTGTATATGTGTGATATAATGTCACACTGACATACCTCACCTTCCATGCACCCCAAATGCAGGCTCACAGATGGTGAGGTTGCTCATCCTTGGTACAAAGCACTGAATATACATATCCTTTTAGAACATTCCTTTATCTGAGTCAAAAGGTTGTTTCCTGGTATCTATGAAACTCTGAACTTGATAGATTATTTGGATTTTTACTTTATCTTCACCACCTACTAATTATGTGGACATGGGCAATCACTTCATTTCTCTAATTCTGTCTTACTTCATCTTTAAAATACAGACATCAATAGTACCTGCCTTACAGGGTGTGTTAGAGCATTAAAATCCTAATATTGTGATTAACACATAATGTGTGCTCAGTAGATGTTAGCGATGGAGGTTATAACGATGGTGATGATGACAATGAAGAGGAACTTTAATTCTACATTTCTGATGAAAAAAATGATTAAAAAGTCATCATAACATTCAAACTCTAACTTTGAGGGATTTTTTTAAGCCCCAAGTTCCTATTTTGTAGATGAGCAAAGTGAAGCTCAGAAAGATAAAGTGACTTGCCTATGTGTACATAGTGTGTTAGTGACACTGAGTTACTGGTGGTGTTTCAGAAGTGCAGTTACACTTTTGAAAATAAAGGTTGGGGATTTGGACAATCCTGGTTTTGAATGTTGGTTCCACCATTTACTAGCTAAATAATTATGAGGAAACTTCTTAACTTTTGTAATCTTCACTTTTCTCTGTGTCAAATTGTTATGATATTAATGAAACCTGCTTCCTAGGATGATTGGGAACATACAGTGAAGAAGACTATACAGAGGGACACTTTGTCCTGGGTGCTCCCAGAGAAAATATGATAAATATGGTGAATATTTAATCACATCCTTGCAACAAATATTGTGACGGGTTTCGTCATCCTTATTTGACAGAGACTAGTGAAATGTTGTCAGAAGACTATTCCATTAAAGTAATTCTAGGATCAACCAATACAATACATTCCAGTTTTGCATATGTCTGCTTAATCCATGGCTAGACATTAAAATTACTAGAACAATTTATGATAATGTATTGCATCTTAGTTTCCCCTTTCTGGTAAATAGTAGAAACCAGTTGCATATGGAGCTTAAAAGAATAGCCTACATGGGAGGCATCCCATCTTTTGGTGGAATTTGAGGTCACTTTTCCTAGAAGGAAGGCTGAGATAATACTGGACCTAGATTTAAAAAGGAAAGAAGGAAAGAAACTCTACATGGGCAGACAGGAGTACGTACCTGAGTAAGCAGTCATTGACAGCTGTCCCCATTACTTGGGCAAGTGATTATTTTTCATGTCTTTTATTCCTTTCATTCTTAGAGTGAACAAGGGTACATGGAATATAGAACATGTACATGTTTTTATTTTTTCTTCTGTTTTAAGATTGAACTTTATTACCTGGTAATAGACAAACAGACCTGGAGAAAAACAGAGGGAAATTAGAAGTAAATTTTTATAGGGTGTTGTGTGGGAAGGACCAGCTTCTGTAAGCCCCAACCTCCAGCTAGAGTTCTAGAAAGGCATGTCCAGAAGAGGCCTGACGAAGAATACTTTTTTTGGCTTTCCTTGCCCACAGCACATGACTCCGACACCCTGCAACTTTTAGTAAGTCTTCAGGAAAAGAGCAGGATGCAGCTCCCCACAATGGCAGACTCACTCACCCCAGTGCTGACTGAGAACAGAGCACAAAGAGAAAAGGACTTTAGTCTTATGCTCTGCATTGTAGCCAACCAAACCTTACTGAGTATCTGTTAATTGTAATGTACAGTGCTGGTTGCCGGGGGAGATTTTCTTTTTTAAAGAAAGTTGTTGGTCCTGCCCTTAATAGACATTTTCCAGGCAAACTATGAATGGGAAGGTACATGGAGTCATAAAATCATGGAATTGGAAAGGATATTATAGGTTCAATTTAAGGAGACATGTGTATATATATAATTTTAGTAGGGTCTCTGGCGCACAGTAAGTGCCATGGAAATTTAGCTATTATTATTATCGTTATTAGTTATTCTACTCCCACTTTTGCTTATGAGTTGGAATCACCTGGGGATGCTTGTAACAATTCAGATTCCATGGCTTGTCTCCAGACTCACTAAGTCAGAATTTTATAAGTTCTAGGGAATCTGTTTTATGAACAAGATCCTAGTTTATTCCAATATTGGCCGCCAGACACAAAGCCACAAACTGGAACTTAGCAAACATTGACAAATTCACTTGCCTTTTTTAGAAGGGAGTAAATCAAGACTTAGAGAAGTTAAGTGAAAACATTTTCTCTTCTTATTTTATTGACTTTTTTCTTTTATCTAGATTGCTCTTATAAATTATCTCAAATCCTTTTTCTCCAAGAGCACCCTTTAGGAAATGAATAAAAATGACTTGCCTAGGGTGACACGGGCAGTTAGTGGCAGACTCAGGAATAAATCCTCCTTTTTTCCACTGCCAGTTAATGTTTTCTTTGTTGGACCCCACAGCTTTTCTCAGTGAATGCCACTTGCCCTAAAAGCAGGGTTGTTGCTTGTGAGCAATTAAACTGAATCCCATCTGACAATGAAATGCCACCTTAAAGCCCATGGTGTCAGAGGGAAGAGTTTTTGCAATAACCTTTCACTCAATTCCACCTTTGGGTTTCCTAAATGCATTGCCACCCTACATGCTTTTCAAACGTCTAAAAACCAGGAACTAGTTGTTAAACAGACCTTTGTCAACAGTGTTAGTGCAGAATGGGAAAAGCGCTAGGTAATGGGAATAGTAAAATCATACAGGCATTACTCAATTCTGTCTTGCAAATCGCAGACAAAACCATTATTAATATATTTGCAAAGAAAGCACTTGCCATTTTTGTCTGCTCTGCTTGTTATCCGCACAGCAAAATTTAAAATAAACTCTAGATCAGATTATATTTGTTGTATATATCAAAATCTACCAATATTGTTGCTTGAATCAAAGGCAGTTATATGACCGGCAGACCTGTTTCCTCATAAGTGACTGAGACAATGATACTTTAATAGAAAATTTCTCTTGGCCCCAAAATGGTAGATAATGCCTGGGTGATGCTTATTTTAGTTGCATACACTTTGATGTACCATTTCATGGGAAAATCATATCTGCCTAGTACTATTGTACATTGCCTAAGGCAACTGTTTTTAAACTTCTTTGCATTTTGATTTTCCTTTATTTCTATTCTGTTCTTTGTGATACCCCAGATTTACACAGAATAAATGTCCCAATAAACAAAAATTTTGGGAATGGGAATGGGGATAGATAGTGAGAAATAGACACTTGACCTAATTAACAGACTTGGTTTTTCACAGCATCATTTTTGCATTGTAAACTTTCATCCTACATCATGAAAAATGACATACTGATTAAAGGGCCATTCTTAAAAAGGTTCCAGACTCAGTGTAAATTGAGACATGTGGTGGCCTTAGAGTGCAGAGACTGGGCCAAGTGTCCTCACTAGTTGTCCCATAGCACAGTATCTCCTAGACTTGGTCTTTACATATCAGTAGTAAATCAATCTCTCTCTCTTTCTCATGCACACATCTTTTTGAACTAGCACAAATTTGCCAGTATTTAATTTTACCAAGTAAGGGCATTAAAACAAACAGCCTAGCATATACTATTAATGTCATGTCATGTCAAAAAGATATTTTAACATCAAAAGACATAACCTCGGGGGAAGGAGAAAAATGATAATACTGAATTCTAGTTATTTAATTTTATGGGGGATAAACCTTCCCTAAATAGTCCAAATTTTTTTGACTGTGAACCACTGAAAATCTCACACTGATAGGCACCAAATCCCTAATTGACAGTTTTTTTTTTTTTCTCTCCCTAAGCCCTTCAGTACTCAGCTATTTTCTACGGGGCTATCAGGACCACATCTATGTGTGTCGAAACAGTGAATAGCCCACTAGCCTTGGCCCCTGGCTCCGAGGTCTATTCAGATCACTACCTATTTATAAATTCTAACACACTTATCTGCTTCTCTATCCCCCTGGTTCTCTCCTTCTATTCTGCCTCCAACTATTAGTCTTAGATTTTCTTGCATTTGCACGCACTTGGATTCACTTCTCAGGTTCCTCCTTGACAGCTTCCAACACATTCAGACACCTCCACCAGAGATGAAAAGCTCTTATATTACCTACTGAGCCTTCCCTTCTGGGGAGGAGCTACCTGCAGTGGCCAAGGTCACCACACTGTAGTGGTGGCAATAAAGCTCCTCAGAGCTTTACCCTGCCATAGACGCTGGGGATCTCTACTTTAAATCAGATGGGAACACCCTACAAGGAACAAAAGTGAATCTTACAGATCAGAACCAGATCTTTCCTCAAGAGATGCCGTTTTACTGACTGCAATGAATAAGCCATTTTATTACTTAAATTCAGGAACTGTCACTTTTCCTATCTGTGTTCTGTGTTTACTTTATGTGGACTTTTTGTGAAGATTGTGATAACATATACAGCATAGTTCCTGGCACAGTGGCTACTCTCAGTCCATTAGTTCCTTTTCTTCTTCCTCACCCTGTCATGTTTCTACCCAGAGAGCACATATGAGGGGTATTTGGGTAGATTAGTTCTGTAGCCTCTGCCTCTGACATATCTTGGACCAGTAGTTTACAAACTCTACAAGCCTCATAGCATTGGGTATAGAGCAAGAGCTCTGAACTAGGTAGACGTAGGGCTGAATCCTACATGTGTGACCTTGGGCAATTCGCTTAACCTCCTTGAACTTTAGTTTTGTCATCTGTAAAATGGGAATTGTATCATTTATCTCATAGAGAAGTTCTGAGAATTAAATAGAGATTAAATGTGAAAAGTACCTGACCAATAGTAAGATTTAAATAAAATGGTAGCTTTAATAAATGTGAAAGGAGAGAGAGGTTGAATGATAACTTCAAATTGCTTTGAATACCTTGGCAGCGCTGTCTAATAGAACCTTCTGTGATGATGAAAGTGTTCTATTTCTGTCCAATGTGATAGATACGCACTATGTGTTACTGTTGAACACACGAAATATAGAACTGAATTTTTAGCCTTAATTAATTTAAATTTAAGCAATCACATTTAACTAGTGCTTATGGTATTAGCACAGGAATGGAAGCCATATGACTATTTTTGTGCCTCAGTCACTTAGTCATCAAAATGGACAATAAATGTGCTCTTAATACTTTGCTTTTTGCCAAAGAGTAAATTTGTGGCTAAGACAAAACTATCTCCTGATGTAAGCAAGTAACATTATTCTCTTGAATTGTTTGTATGAAAGAGTAGAAAAATGCTGCTAAGTATTCTTGTTTAAGAGAACTGGACTCAGACAAAGATTTGGTGGATGATTTTGTCACACAAGGTCTGAAAACTGTAGCACAGCTGGTTTAGAAACTTTCCATTTGAGTGTACCCTATAGAATTCTCATGCAGTTCTTCCTGATTGTTCCTTCATTGGATCATTTCACATACTGATTGTCAATGAGAAGAGCAAAAGCATCTAAAATGTCTGCATCTGAAAGAATATGAACCTTGGGAAGACTTAGAAAGTCCCTTGCCTTAAATTTGGAATCATTAGGAAATGTTTACATTGCATCTTATTTATAAAGCTAATTAGATGATATCTTTAGTTCTCTATTTGACTATTGGGGACTGCTATCAAAATACTTTTGAGTATTTTCTCAAAATCTATTTGAATCTATCTTATTACATTATAACTAACTTATTTATCCTTAAAACTGGTTCAAAGAAAGTATTTGAGAGATAAGCATGAGGTATATTATTAATATATTTATGCAAGAATGGATGCTTGCAATGTTCAATTTTTATGGATTCTTTATCCTTCCTTTTAAAGCCTACATGTTTGGGGATGGGAATAAGGTGGGTTTGGCAGGTCACTAAGGAGAAGCAAACCTTTACCTCTACTCTTTAACAGATTCAGACTTGGCTTTAACTTGGAAATAGGGTAAAGTTTAGCAGCTACAGTGTGACTTCAGTTGAAATAAGATGTTCTTTCCTCACCTTCCAGGATTCAGATTGCAAATGACTCATGGTTTTCCTGGAACATTCAGCACTAAGCCTGCCTGATGCTTGAGTTGAGTCTTCTGAGTTTGGTGGGATGAGAGCTGGGAGTGATGGTTTCCTTCCTGAGTTCTGGGTAGGGACTCAAGTTTTCTCTGTGAAGTTGTGAAGCCAGCAGTTTCCTAACTGCCTGGATTTCCACCAATCCAATTCTTGCCAGTAGTCATTATAAGTGAGGCCTTAGTATTTCATTATTTTCCAGATTTCTGTTGTTTTAAAAGAAACTAAATCTTTCCCAGTTTAGGTAACATATCTTTTTCATTTTTTATATTTAATCTGTCTGGCTGGAATTAGCATTGTTATTTTTATTATAGTGCTTTATTAAAAAAAAGAATTACTTTTCTAAAGTCAATATTTAATATTAGACTAATTATATAGGTCAATCCCGGAAAGCAGACACATGACAGGACGGTCCTCTGTGCAGGGGAAAGCTGGGTTCTGTGCTAGGATTTGCGGCCAACCTGGGAAGCTCCAAGGGCAGAACAAACTGTAATTTCCAAGACTGTGTTGTGATGGCAATCAAGAGCACTTTTATGGATAGAGGCATCTCTTAAAATAGTGCTATTAGTTTCCATAAATTAAATGATGTTGATTGGTTGCATGTGAAATGGGAATAAGATGCTGAATTGAATAATTTTAATACTTTCTTCAGTGTATCTCGTTCGATCTTGACTAGATATATGGTTCAAGCCATTTATGTCTCTGAAACAGCAAACAAACTACCATAAGTCACCTTAAAAACATTCCATTGGTTTCTCAATACACCCTGGTTATTTTAACATATTTCTGCTTTTCACTTCAAACCCATTGACATGCATAATTCTATACTAATTTTTGTCAAAGTGTCCTTGCTTTACTTTTGAAAGAAAGAGAAGCTTCAGCTCAGATAGTCACAAGAAACTGGGCAGAAATGATTTAAAATCATTTTCTTTGGGCTATGTGGTTTGAAAAGAAGCAAAGCAAAACTACTGTGATACCTGCAACCATATCATATATTGTAGTGATATCTTAGGGATCACGTACAGAGTCATGGATTTTTCCCCCTGAGATTTATTATTTATTAATGTATAATACATGTGTTATTAAGGCAAAACATAATTTTATGATCTATGATAAAGTAATAAGAAATTATATTTATTAAACATGTTCTATGTTCTAGATACTATACATAAGTGTTTGACCTACATTATCTCTTTGGATCTATAGAACAACCCAGCAAGGTAGGTGCTGTGTTGTCTTTATATGCAGATGAGGAAATTAAGAGCTAAGATCACAAAGCCAGTAAAGATCAGAGCTTTAATATGAATGAGGGCAGTGTAAAATCTGAGCCCCTGTGCTCAAACACATTATATTTCCTCTAACCATATAAATTGGTAGTTCTTCTAGTTGAGAAAATTGTTTTATCATTACTTCATTTCAGGGACAAGTTAGAAAAGAAAAGCTAATATGCATTTTCTGTTTCATTTGGGTTCAAGCTATATAAAATTATGATTCCCCTTTGCCATTATATTTTGCTTGCAGCACCCACATAAATCATTTGGAAAGAACAGATGAATTAGTTTAGACATGTGAATCTTAGTTAAAATGAGCTTAGGTTAGAGAAGTATTATAGCCATAATCAAATAAAATAAGGATTAAGCAAACTATATTTAGTTTAGCATAAAAACCTAAATAATAATCATGACCAAGAGATATTAAAAATAAGACTCCTTGAGCTGTATAGATGGACTGAATTCAACTCAGAGAATTAATTTACGTATATGAACTCTTTCTTATCTATAATCTCAGTTGAAGCTTTTAACATCCTTATACCTCCTTAGGAGGAAGGAAGGTTATGTACTATTATTATCTCCTTTTGATGGGTGAAAATCTAACTTTCAGGATTCCTTTCCTAATAAGTGGCAAAACTATAATTTAAACCTTGATCTTTTCACTCAAAATTTAGACCTTAATTTATTCTACCACTTACCTTCTTAAAGCATTAGCCTTTCATACGCTTTGAAAGATTCAGTATGCATCTAACTGAAAAAAGCAAGCCCTGCACATCTGGGAAGTTTACAAACAAATTATCTCTTTAGATTAAGTGTTAATTACTTGTGTCATGGCAAATTTGGGATATTGAAATTTTGAGGGCAGTTGCTCTTTATTTTCATTTTAAAGTATTATTTTTCAACACTTTTCCCCTTAATCACTTTTTCCTATTAAAATAGATTCATCTTTTGTCTGTGATAAGACCAGAGTGAGATTTTTATGACATCAGAGTCTCAATTGGGGAGCAATAAAAAATGAGTGGAAGCTCATGGTGCCTCCTAGAAAAGGATCTCACTCTTTATTAGCAAATTGAGTCTCTTCTGGACTGTAAAGTGACAAAGCACATGTTCCTGGCTAGAAAAATAAAAGCAAACCAAAAATACAAAAAATAAAAATTAAAATACAGAAGAGTAATATATTTCCTGTGGTATACTAAGTTTCAAAGAAAACACACACACACTCAGAGTAGTAATGGGTTGGAAGGGGTACTTCAAATCAATACACGACCAAAAGACATAACATTAGTAATCAAACTGGAGTTTTATGTGATGAGAGCAGCAAATCTGCTTGAGTATCTCAGAAGATAACGCATTACATTCACTTTTCCTTGGTTGCTAATTTAACTCTCCCGTTTTACAGCTCACACACCTCTGTCCTTGCATTATTAGCTGAAGTCGACATTTCCTTCCCACAGAAAGGTCATCCTTAGTGGTTATCATTTGCTGCTGGGTAAAACAAACAACATTCTCTCTCTCACTCTCTCTTATACATTCTCTCTCTCTCTCTCTCTCTCTCTCTCTCTCTCACACACACACACACGTGCACACACACAGAGTTTTTTTTTTTTAACTCATGACACAGCAAATTGGCAATTTCTTGCTCATTGCCTTGTCCACAGTCTGTATTCCCATCCCTCGTAGCTACTGCTATGGCCCACCTTTAATGACTCTACTTAAGTTTTACCATAGCTATTACTAAGGTAAGTTTTATTTTTTCCTCGCCACAAACTATTCTTTACAGAAGAATGTTAATTAGTAAGTGATAGATATAAAGATTGCCAGCGACAGCCCATTAATTCCATTTACTTTAATAGGACTTAGAACTTAGCTTGCAGTACAGCTGTATTCAGACTGGATTATAAATGTAATTTTTTGCATCATTAACTTCCCTGATTAATCTTAGACAGCAAATGCATAATTATAAAGGGAAAAAGAAGCCACCCAGTATTTGCAGCTCAGAGTCCAGCTTTAAAAGTTGTGCTTTTGCAGCCTTTTTATTAACATCACTGTAAATAGCACAGGTTTTTATAAGGAAACAATTGCTTCCCATTGCTTAATGGTTAACTAGGTATTAACTGCTTCAGAAAATAAATGTTTATGTATGCCTATGCATATGGCACAAACACACAGGCACATAGCCTTGCTTACCTACAGAGTTTGATATGTGATGAGTTCCCTTACAGTGGATTTGCATAGTAATAGCACACTATTAGCAGTTTGCATATGTAGCTTTCCATTTTGGGGCTCAGAGCCCCATGCCAATTCTGCCTCTTGAGACTGTTGTGGAAAATGCCCCTTATGGAAACATTTCAGGGTGAAAAGTACAGGCAAGCACTGTATCACAGCCACCCATACTCCTGTGGGGGGTATGACACAGGATTCAGCATATCAGGCAAAACTGAAACACAGAATGAAATAAGCTATGGGCATTCAAATGAGAAAACCAGTGGGCTGAGATTGAAACACTTTTCTTGTCAATCAGTGCTACCTGAAGCTAAAAGGATAAACCAAGGTGCTAAAAGAAAAATGCCTTGGCACAGGATCCCCGGCTGTATGCAATGGCTGCTTTGAAGGAAACTAATCCTTGGCTTGTTAGTATAAAATGTCACTTTATTAGCATAAAGCTTCCTGCTAAAGAAGATGGAAAAATCTCACCCCAATCTAGTGCCTGTTCATCGAAAAGAGCTAAGGGGGAGAGAGAGGATTTTAAAAATTGGCAAAAGGAGGATTCCTCCATAACGAGCTATGATAATTCATTTGAAAAGTGATCAGCCCCATTTTAGCCATCCTTCTTCTGTTGTAGACACAACAGGGAGACGTAGTACCTAGACCCATTCTGGACTCAGTATAAAATACAAAGTAGACAGAGATTTCTGACTGCTTTTGTTTTCAAGCGTAAACTTCCCCATGCTATATTTCTGGTGTCCTCTTAGTTACTTTCTAAACTAAGTTTCCCTTACACTGAAATATGTACAAATGTTTTGGTGACAGGCCCTTAGACACTCCCAATGCTAATTCTGATAGGCTTTCAGTCTAGTTACACATACCTTTTCATTTCATTTGTTCACATTCATTGAAGAGTTATGCCTGGTTGAAACCCAGATCAGGGGACTATGACCCTACACATGAAGTAGCCACCTCCCCTTGTCTTTTCCCAGGCACAGCGTGGACCAATTATTAGTGATTATAATTACTAGAGTTCTGAAAATCTCTTTATTTGATGCAGTTCCCAGAATCACTTTAGCAATTGGATCTAGAATATAGTAGGGTCTTCCCCATCATTAGTCCCTCATCAGGCCAGGGCTGAGAACACAGGAGCTGCTACAGATTTTGCAAACCTTACTGCCATTCCCCAGATAGACAAAGACTTGTTCTTTTCAAGATGTTTTTTAATGGAGTAGAGTCTCTATTTTATAACATTGTTAGTGTTAAACAGGAGAATAATGTAATCATATGATTTGTGTTTTTTCATTGTTGTTTTGGCTGGGTTATGGGATATGAATTTATATTATTTCTGTGAATTTATATTTTCAAAAATATATTTGTTACTTATTTACTATGCAGTCACTGGGATATAAAGAGGATTCAGACCACAATTCATTCTGAATAAAGTACTATGTGGGTTTTTCAGGAATGCTGCAAGAAATTACAACACCATGGGTGGCTAAGAACAGCAGAAACTTATTCTGTCACAGTTTTGGAGGCCAGAAGTCTGAAATCACGTATCAGCAAAGTTGGTTACTTCTGAAGTCTTAATAGAAGAATTGTTTTTTCGCTTCTCCCTAGCTTCTGCTGGTCCCTGGAAATCCTTGACATTCCTTGGCTTGTAGCCACGGCACTCCAATACCTGCCTCCATCTTCACATGGTCTTCTCCTCTGTGTCCGTGTGTGAAATCTCCCTCTCCCTCTGTCTTATGAGTACACTGATGATGGCATTTAGGGTACACCAGGATAATCTCTTCATCTCAAGGTCCTTAACTTGATTTATCACAATGATCCTCTTTTAAAATAAGATAACATTTACTCTCTTGATATATAAAGTAATATTCACAGGTTTCTGGGATTAAGGCATGAACATATCTTTTTTTTTTTTTTTGAGGTGGGGAAGGGCACCATTCAACTCACTATATATAGGAGAAAAGAAATAATTGTACCAGGAATATAGCCTACCGTTCACAATGAGAGATGTGTCATTTTTAATTCAGAACTAAAGATCTCACAAATGGAGAGCTACAAGAGACTTTAAGGATTTTTTTAGCCACAAAAAGCTTTTAAGTGACTTTCCTGGCTGCACACAACTTCTTAAAGGTACAGGGAGGAGAGAAGGCTGGTTACCTGATCCCTGGTCCACTGTTCTTTCCTTTCCATCATGCTACCTCTCTCAAAAGTCTTGTCCAGGGCAGTAGAGCTAAGTGCTTTATGAAAGAGGTTGGTAGAAATCAGAGCACACATCAGTGCTAAAAAGGACATTAGCATTATAATGGAGTGGTTAAGAGAATTTACTCCTGGGTTGAATCTTCTTCTCACTCACTTACTTGACATTGGGTAAGATTCTTAACTTCACGGTGCCTTGGGTTTCTACCTCCGTGCAGCAGAGATTATAAAATTACCTTGCTCTTGGGCCTTTTCTGAGAATGAAGTAACTAATACCTGTAAAGCATTGGGAAGTGTCTGCTACAGGAGCAGTCTGTAACATTAGCCATCATTAGCAACATCTAGCCCAAATACCTTGTTTTACAGGTGCGTAAAGGTTATCCTGCGAGGTGTGACTCCCTCAGGGTCACACATCTGGTTAATAACAGAACTAGGATTCAACCCCAGCTCTCTTGCACCTAGTCCAATTCTTTGTATTCAGCAGCCACATTACATCCTGAGTTCTTGCGAGGAGAATTTTGGCATGAAGAACTTAGGTTATTGTTTTGAACACATGAGAGTTGAGACATTCTGCTATAAATTTTATTAAGTGTAAACTTAGAAATGAAAATTCAGTATCCTTAGTGGCTAGAAAGCCAGAATTCTCTATTACTTAACACATTAAGGCTTGTAAATGTAGAAATTTTTATTGATATCACAGATTTCAAGGACAGAGGAGATTGCTGAAATTTGGGCTATAGCAATGACGAAAAATATCAGGTTTGTGTATTTTAAGATACATGGTAGTGGCAAAATCAATAGACAGATGTGGTACCTTCTAACGTTCTTGAGGCCTTTCAAAAAATAATCAGGGAAGAGGAAATGATAATTTGGATAGTTGCTGCTTTGAAGAACTCCATTATTGATTCATAAGTGACGACAGTGTACACATTTCTTTTTGTAGTTTCAGCTTCAATGTGACCTGTGTTAGTAATTTTCATCTTATTTATCAAAAGCACACAGATATCATAGAAAATATTTTGTTCTGTGCATTTAGACACCATATACTGTAGTTAATGAGTGCTATTTCCAGAGTTGTTCACTATTGTTTAAAGACATTTTAACAAATGCACATACTAAGTATAACTAGCAATATGAAATAAGCAGGAAGGCATGAGTTGTTTTTCAACTTATTTTATGGTAAAACTAGTTACATTTAAAGGCTAGAGAAACATTTATGATTTGCAAGACATTAAATATACCCTTTTTGTAGAGGTCATTCTGGGAATGAAAGTGTGTTTTGCTGTGACTAGTTATTTAGCATAACAGTAGAAGGTCCCCAGCCTCCTTCAAAAACTCTCCTGCAAGGAAATTGATTTTCTGATGGAAGGTACTGAAGGGTATCTTTAGCATCAGTGGAGAAGCAACTAATTTAGCACTATCAGTGAGTCAGACATCTGTATATCCCCAGCAGTAAACAAGAATTAAGCCATTCCTTGCCATTTCTATTACCCAGTTCCTTTGCTAAGAAATAGCATAAACTGTGACCACCCTGCATTCCCAAACCACCTGATATAGTGTGTTTTCAACCCTTCAGTTGACCTTTATTTTCATACACATTATATGGTTACTGTTAGATTTGCTTTTCTTTCTTAAGTGGAAGATAGTCTTAAGGTAGTTTTATTTTTCTTAATTCTAATAGATTTCAACTTATTTAAATAGAGCAAATTTGATGCCTGATTACAATTTTTCTTTTCCTGTTTTCCATGAATTAATTCTATTTCTTAATTTTTCTATTCATTAATTCTGATTAGCCTTTCAGAAAGTTGTCTGTTCCTAACCTAGGTAAATAAAACTGCTCAGATTTTTGAAGCCATGTTTAGATTAGCTTGTTATGCTTTTTCCCCTCTTTTACTGAATAATGAGGTCTTTGCAAACTGATATTTTTTTGCCAGTCTCCCAACACACACACACACACACCCCACACACACACACACACACACAACTCTTCCTGCATTTTATAGTTTTTCCTCCCAGAGATTAGATAGGGGAAGCCTTACAAAATGATTTGGCCATCTGAAACCCTAACCATCCTAAAGTTTTTACATAGAAAATGAAAAATAAGGCAAAAGGACAACTGTAAAAACAACAAAACTCTAGTGTTTTGAAGTTGAAAAATATGGGTAGAGGAAATGGGTAGACAGCAAGATCAAGAGTGTCAGGGGTAAGAGTAAGAGACAGAAATTAAATGAAATAAAATCATTTTTATTGAGTTCCTACTATGTGAGACTCTTGTGTTACATTTGAACTCAGAGCCTACAGATTTGAACAGGATGCTATAGGCAGAGACACCTACCTTTCACTACAAATGTGTTCTACTTTCCATTGCATGAACTTTTGCTGGGAGACTATGTTTCCCAGCTTTCCTGTGAGTACAGCCATGTGTTTGAATTTTAGCTAGAGGAATGTAACTGAAAGTGAAAATACTGTACTTCAGGGCTGCCTGAAAAAAAAAAAATCCCCACCCTCTGCCACATGCTGGTGTCCTTATAAGAAGAAGATATTAGTACTTACAAAAAGAGACTCCAGAGGCCTGCACACACAGAGGAAAGATCACGTGAGGACAAAGAGAGAAGGTGGCCATCTGCAAGGCAAGGAGAGAGGCCTCAGGAGAAACTAAACCTGCCCACACCTTAATCTTGGACTTCTAGCCTCCAGAATTGTGAGAAATAAATTTATCTTGGTTAAGCCACCCAGTCTGTGATATTTTGTTGTGGCATCCTTAGGAAACTAATACAATGACCTTGGAAACCACATATTAAAGGTCATAGAACTTTAATCATCTAAGGTCCCTGGGTGACCACATGGGTGAGAGTCTCACTTCAGACCTGCTTACCACTTAGTATTATCTTGTGCCTAAGAATTAAACCTTCCCTGTATTTGAGTCATATTTTGGGTCTAATTGTTATAGTAGTTTGTCCATCCCAGCTTGTAAAGATTGTTTCTGCACACAACAACTTTAGGACAAAGGGACAGTGATTGTTTACTCAAATAAACATGGATGTGATGTGTGGGATTGAGCTGTGGACCAAGGATGTCTGTACCATTACAAAGTAGTGTTTCTGTGATTCTTTCACATCCTTAGCTCCAATTTTCAACCCCAGTATGCTCACAAGTCTGTTTCTCACCCACTTTCCAACTCACCTTGCAATGTAGCAGATATGTTTAGTGTTAGAGTTTAAATCACAATATTAACCAACTATAAAGAGCCTAGTACTGAGGGTATGTATGTAGTAGAGGAGAATTGTTGTTTGAAATATATGAAACAAGAAACTAGTGTATGAAAAATATCTCTAAATCGTAAAGCTTGAATATAAAAGAAACTTAATGGAAGTGTCCCAAATTTGACAGTAATCCTAAAAATTTACATTACCTTGCCAATAGTGAGTTGTTTTGAAGCTGAAGGAAAAACTGTTTTAAAAGTATTATTTTAAAAAATCAGTCAATTGTAGCAGAAAAAAGACTGATTTTGTTTTTATTCTTTTCATTGAAAATTATAATACAAAATCATTGTCATCTGAAGAAGCAATCAAAGAACATGCAGCCAAAAGATGTAGGAGATAAAAACTGTTATTGAGGTGGGTTAATAATATTTTTCTGGATTTTATGTTTACAGTGTCTGTTGGGTGTTTTTTTTTAATATTTGAAGTTGTATGTTTCTTTTTTATAAATAATTATTCTCCTTCCAATTTAATTTTGTATGTGCTCTTTTTTAAAAAGCAACTCACAAAAACTGTATAAACTTCAACTGTAGGCCCCATAAAACCTGAATCTGCCCCAGTAATAAGCCTTTGTTTGAACTCTTCTAGTGACATGAGACCCTACCTGTACCCTAGGTCTTCCCATTTAGTGTAGGGCAGTCCTAATCATAAAAATATTTGTGTTGTGTTGTTACTGTTGTTTTCGTTCCCTTGTTTGTTTTGATTCATTGTGCTGAAATCCATTAAGACCAATATTTCTGGTTTTGCCAGGGACATGGAGGGAAAGTTCTACTCCTCTTCCATAATTCACAGATACAGACTGTTGTTAAAAGGAAGCAGGTGTGAGAAGCTTAGTATGTTTTCACGATTGTTTTTTATTGCAAGCCATTATGGTTTTAAATGATATTTAGGGGGAAATAATTCTCTGTAAATAGAATGCCTGTATCTCTTCATAGCTCATAAAATTGCACTATCATTTTCTGAAATTAGTTCACTTGTGAGTATGAAATGATTAGAAGCCAGAGCTTTTGAATTTAGTTTTTTCTTGTATTTAATACATAGTTTTCATCTTCTTTTAAGTTGGAGAGGCCTCAAAGTTGCCTATCTTGGATTTAGAGGATGTTGTTAAGTACCCTGGTTAAAAAAATTATCTATGAAGATGTCTTGTTTTTTGACTATTACTCAAAGCTAAATGGGTCCAAGATTGGGTCTGTTTACCTAGGACTGACAATGCCTTACATTAACTGTACTTTATTTTTATAGACACGTTAATTAATTTGATCCCAGCAATTGTTTGGTGAAAAAATGTAGAGAAAAAGGAAGTGTCACCATTTTTACAAAGGAAAATTTGAGGCTTAGACTGTAGAATCTATTAAATAATAAATCAGTTGACTTGGACACATGTCTTTAGCAATAGAACCAGATGCAGGATAGATATTTTTTGAGACAGGAGTCAATGGTTTCTTTCTCAGAATGATGTGACAATTAATCTGACTTCTTATTGCTCTTATATGTCTGTGTTTGATGTAAGAGCTCAATTACTCCTCAGTGGTTTCATAACTGAACAAATAAATGAATTCCATCATGACACAGTATATGTATTTAAATATATATTTGTTCAGCTTGAAGAAGTCTTAGGTTTGAATTCTATGTTGAACAAGTTATATGACCTCCCTGATTCATAATTTCTTAATCTTAAAATAGTTAATAATGATTACTTCACAGAACTTCCTGGAGGTTAAATAATGTAAGATCTGTGAACTACCTAGAACGAAGGCAACTTTTTAGTATATGCTCACTAGATGTGAATTTCCTTCACTTTTCCATCCATTTTTTATCAAAGACACTGTTCTAAGTCTAGCCTTTACAGAAGTTTTGTGGGACATGGCAAGCAAAACAAAATGGGTGAGTTTGTGCAAACCCATCTGTCCATCTAGTCAAGGTGCTTGTGTCTCAGGTCATGGTGATGTAAAGCATCATGCCATCTTCATTTGCCTCTGCCTAACAGGAGTGAACTTGGTATCCTTGTTGGCAGAAAGCAATGAATAATTCATTGGTCCTTGACCATGTGGGTACATGGAATTGTAGCAACTTATACTAAATATAGAACCTAATTTATTTGGGTAAATTAAAATTAAATTAATTAAATTGGAAGTTTAGTTTATAACATCTCCATTCTGTATCATAGGGACACAGGGTAATATTTTTAACATAATGTGCTTGTACTTTCAAAATATGTTCATATGCATTGTCATTTGACCATGATTTTATCATTCCTGCTTTACAGAGGAAACATGAATTGATGATCAGATAGGTTAAGACTTTTGTCCAAGATCACACAGTTAGTAAACATCAAGTCTCAGATTGGTATTGAATTCACCACATGTATAACCCCGCCCTGCCCAACCCCCATATGGAGTATCATAGTGGAAACAGACTTCCTGGATTTGCACAGCTCTGCACCTTAACTTCTTTGTGCTTTAGCATCCTCACTTGTGAAATGGTAAATAATAATATATACCTCTGTGGCAGACAGATCCTAAGATGGCTCCCATGGACCCCTCCTCCTCTTGGTATTCCAACTTGTGTAATCCCTCCACTTCAACATGGGCAGGACCTGGGATGTGCTTCTAACCAATAGATTACAGCAAAGGTGATGGGATATACATGATCACGTGTATGTGACTATGTCACATAAGATTGTAACACCAGTCTTAAAAGGAGAATCTCTTCCTTGCTGACTTTGAAGAATTAGGTTGTCATGCTGTAAGTTGCTTATAGAAAGGGCCACATGACATGGAACTTGGGGCAGCCTCAGCCCAGCAACCGGGAAGAGACCCAGTTTAACATCCCACAGGGATCTGACTGCTGCCAACAACCCAGTGAGTGAAGAAACAGGTCTTTCCCCAGCTTCGCCTCAGATGAGACCACATTCCAGGCTGACATGTTGATTGCAATCTTACAGAGGACCCAGCTAAGCTATGTCTGCGGTCCTGATCCACAGAAACTGTGAAGTGATAAATGTATATTGTTTTAAGACAATAAGTTTGTATAATAGTAATTTATTATATATCAATAGATAACTAATACATCCCAGTAGACCTGTTGTGGGATCAAGTCTGTGGGATCAAATAGGTAAAATACTCATATCTATGCCAGGCACAATGTAATAAGTCAATAAAAGTTAATATAATTTCATGTACTATTTTTTAATCCAGGAAGGGAATGAGAGTTTTATAGTCATATCCTGATATTTGTCTTCTTATATAGTTGACTCCATGCTGCCTGTCCTTTGTTGTAATGCAATCTCATAGAAATTCACTATGGGTTCCCTATGAAGATAATATCCCCATGTTTATACAAAAAAATATATATATATATTTGGTAGATGTGACTATTGCTTAAATTGTTTTTATAATTCTAGGGTCTTTGAAATGAAGGAAACCTCAACAAAATTTGCAGAAAGCAATTCCAGTACAGTGGCTCATTAGTCAAGACATTTTGATCACAAGTGACAAAAATCTAAGTTGGATCAGTTTAAGACAAATGGGGGATTTACTTGTTTGTATAACTGGAAATGGTAAGAGTAAAAGTTAGGACAGATCTGAGGAGGGATTTGAATGCCATCAGGCCTCTCTTTTCTTTCTTATTTGTATTTCATCTCTTTTTCTCTCTGTACATGGGTTTCTTTTGTCTTTGGCTATGGAAATGACCACATGCCAATATAGCTTATGTAGTAATAGTTCCAAGACCAGAGTATCAAGGAATACATGCTCTCTTAGCTGTATTGAAAAGAATAGCTTCTTGAAAAGAATCCAGAGATGAATATTATTGGCAGTCATTATACTATGTATTGACACCTTGGACCAATGTCTGTCACCACCATGGGTCAAGATAATGCTTTTAAAGGCTTAGCATAATTCATAGGCCACCTATTTCTAGGGGTAGGGGGTGGACCTATTCCAAGAACGACATGTTGACTAGTCAAAACAGTGGTGTCTTGAATTAATTTGGCAACATTTTCCTCAAGTGCTTGGGATTTAAATATTTACTACTAGAAAACCTGATTTGGATAGCATTCTCCATAAATGAGCCATTTGGCTTGCTAATAGATGATTATGAAGCATAAATTGACTCTAGACTTCTGAGCACTTTTTTCTCCTTATTTTAATTAGTGATTCTGGAATGAAAGGCCTAGAGATTGAAATCTGAAAACAATTAATGGTAATTCTATCTATAGCTGACCCTAATTATTTAGTTCAATTGGCTAGAACTGTGTGTTAATGAGGCCGATGTGGTGGGAAAATCCCTATGTGGACTAGTAGGTTTTCTTTTGTTCTGGAATATGGTCTCTTTCTCAAATGCTCTTCTGAACACACCTGCTTCCGGATGTGAGGCAGAGCAAGCAAAGTTATTTAGCCCGATTCTATTTAGCACCGCTGGGAAAACAACTCCAAGATAAACTCCTCATTAAAGTGGTAGATAGTCACTTACATTTATGAAAGACGGCACAATTATTTTCCTATTAGGTACTTGATTATATCTCAAGATTGTCTGACTTATTACTGACAAGATGTTTAAAATTTTTTCCTCCCTGTGTCAGTGGAGTCTCATTGTCTCAACACATTCTTATGAGAATAAATGAAACTTATTGGAAATTTAAACAAAAATAAAGGAAGAATGATAAATGTTAATATTAATGACAATGACAGTCCTTGCTTTTCTTCCACAGCTGGATTGGGAATTACGTTCATTTGTAGATGGAATTTTGACTCTTCTGTATGAAACCAAAAATGAAGATTTATGTAGATAGTAAGTCACAGAAAAAGTCACAGTATAGATGATCAGATAACAACAAAAATAACAACAAAACCCAAGAACAACTGACAGTTTTTGAGCTTGTCTCGTGGGTCAGAAATTGTGGTAACTGCTTTCCCTAAATGAATTTATTTTCATAGCAGCCTTTTCAGGTAAATTCTTTTATTTTCCATATTCTACAGCAGAGGAAGTATTATACAAACAGAATTGGTAAAAATAACGTGTTTATGTTATACTGATGCAAAGGTTTAAACCCAGGTAATCTGAATACAGAGTCCATACTTTTAACCACTGTCTGATAATTTTACACTTTTAATTATCTGACATTCTATTAATGCTTATGGTTAATAACTCACAAGACTTAGAATTTATGTTATTAGTGACATTCCTGAAAGACACATATAATTATCAGAAAAAAAATTATATTTTTGCATTGTAGTTACTTGGTTACATATGTATATTTCCTTATACATAATACTATTTAAATTTGCTTATGTAAACTAAAGGAACAGGTGATTTACTGAAAGAATAAAGGGATATCTCATGAAACTCACAGGCAGGAATGATAATTAGGCCTCTTGAAAGGATGAGACCAGAAAGCCGGTGAGGGACCGGGGTTACTCTCTTCTCTCCAGTGCTAAGTGTGGTCTCTTATCTCTGCTTCTGTCTGGACATGTGTGTTTGTTCTCCTCTGTCTCTATAGCTAGTTTTCCCTAGCCCAACATGCACATTGGACTCCACCATAGGTTTCCCTAGGATATTTCCAACCAAGCACCAACAGAACCTAAACCAGTGTCTCCAAGACCCAAATCTAAATTTCCAGGAGACAGAATGGGTGCTTTTTCTTCAAGGACAATAGGGTAGGAGAATTTTCCAAGAAGGTGTGAGGACTGGAAAGAAATGATTGGCAGAGGACATTGTTTGGCCTCATTAATACAGTTATACTCTGTGGATCAGCTTGCCAATGTAATTGATTAGAGAGCACCAGGAAAATGCAAAGAGTGTGTACTTTTTATAAGGTCTAGGTAGGAGTACTTTGACATACATGAAATGACAGGAATAATAAATGCCACCTATAATTGTTGGAGGTGGATGATATTGTCATTAATGCAAAAGTTTCCTCAACTAAATGATAAATGCCCATAACTTTTTATTGTAGATGAAATTAATTAATACCATGTTAGTTACTCTCTCTATATATGTGTATATACATCTGTATATATTTGTGTGTATTTGTTAGTATATATATTTGTATGTGCATATTTGAGATGCCATTTTTGATAATTATACACACTATCAATTTTAAGAATAATTTTGAGGAGAACAAAACACAGCTAGTAAGTTAATTTTAATTAATGTAAATAAATTCTTTGTAAGTGCATCAGAATTGAGGAATTACTTTAATTATAAAACTGCATTCCTCAACTTTGCCTAATAAAACATGATTTGCCATGAGGATGCAAGATGCAAGAGAGGGAAAGAGAACAAGATACTCCTCCACCTCAAAACAGGAAGCAGATATATGAACTTCATCCATTCACAGCAGAATTGATCGGAAAAAAAATAGTTTTGACCCTTAAGTAACATCTTTTTTTGAAATCTAGCAGCTTTCTGTCTCCAACATAGAGGTTAAATCCTAATTATCTCCACAGAGAGAGATGGTAGGGCTGTTCTGACAATGGGGTTGAAAGATCTGACAGTGGAATATATTTAATAGAAGCCACAGTCCCTGTCCTGCAGACGGCTTCCTATAATACAAACCTTTTGTTTTCAGTTCAGGTCCCCTTGTGAAGGAGACTGCATGAGAGAGCACAGATCATATGTTCTGGGAGTCAGGAGACCTGGCCCTTCGCCACTCTGCTCTTACTAGCTTTGCAGCCTGGAGCCAATTTACTTTTCCAGGCCTCAGTTTCTTCATCTATTTCGAATGCAGTCTAAAGTCACCTATGGATCTAAAATTTATTAATCATGTTCCATTTTGTACATAAAATATGTGGCATGTCATGTATACTCTGTGGATCAGTCAGGGTACTGACAGGAAAAAAAATCTGCTCAAAGGGTTTAGTAGAGGAGAGTTAATAACAGGACCATGCTCAAAGGTGAGAGGAGGGCTAAGGGAACTAATAAGTCATGTCAAGGCACCCAGAGGTGGCATCATTTCCACCTGAAGGGACAGGGGAGGAGGGACTGCTGCTGGATCCTGGGAGAATGGGGGCTGTGGGGGAGGGGCTGCATGGCTTGAGAATATGCTTAAAAAGAAGCAGCTACTCTCAGAGTGGAGTGAATATTTAGGGAAGATGGACTCCAACCTTTCTCACCGCTGTGCCTCAGTCCTCCTATCTGTGCCTCCATTGGCCAGATACAACCAGAAGTCAGGTGGAGGGAATGCAGGTGATGGAGCCGTGGAACAACCCCCTCAGGGAACAGAAGAGGGTAGAAGAATCAGAGAGTGGATGGAGGCAGCCTAAAGAGAATATCAGCACAGCTTCGCATTTTAACATGTGCATTATGTGGTTTTCCTGTGTGTAGTATCCATGGATCATTCTGCATTTGATTAACCAAACTCTGGATAGTGTTGGTTAGAGATGGGATGTTTTATGAAGTGTTTTATGTTCTGATGTTTTAAGAAATCATTAAAGATCAGGGTAAGAATCATTCTGTTTCTTCATCTATAACCTCAGCATTAATGATAATACATAACTCACCCAGATGGTAGTGATGAGAAAATGAGATGAAAATAACTAATCTTCACATTAACCTTATGGGGAGGTGCTATTATCCTCTCCATTTTACAGATGGAGAAACTGAGGCATAGAGAGGTTACATGAGAGTGCCATGGGAGTAGACCAGACAAAAAATGCCGAAAAGACTCCTGAAGAGGCAAAGATCCTCTTTGTCTGGTATGTTCAGGAAAAGCTTCCTTAGCAAGCTCATGTCCTTGACTCCCTTTCTGCTGTCCCCACTCTTGCTTGGCCCATCATTGGCACACACCTAGTTCCCCACTCTAACTCACACGTGTGGCCAGGCATTTAGAAAGTTCAGTGATGGGTGTGGCATGAGCCACACTTTTGTCTCACTCTTCTCACCCTTACTGTGTGGTTTCTCCACTCCATCCCCAGGCTGCTGTGCCTAACTGGGGAGGGTTACCAAACATTTGTATCTGGTCCAATACAACCCTTTCCTTCTGTGTCTGCTCCCTCAGTGGGGCTCAGATATCCCTGTGTTTCTTCCCAACTCCCTGTCCGTTCCTAGGAATCAGATGTCCCCAACTCCCACACCACCCCCTCCAATGATCTCCTCACTGTTAAATCTACTTGCAGCCTCCACACAGTGAGGGAAAGGGCATGCCCTTTGTTTCTTCTCTCCAGAGTGTTAGGACTAATTGTAATTTAAATTCTCCCTCTGTGGCTTCAGAATCTTTCTGTGGTTTCACCCATTTTCTCATGCCTCTCCCTTGTGTCAGAGCCTTGGTCAAGGTGACTGTCCTTACCACCCTCTGATGTCCTTTCCATCCTCCTGACCTGGCTCTTCCTCGTAGTCCACAAATATTTCATTCTTTCCTATGTAAACAAACAGCTGAATAAACAAACAAACAGCTGAATAAACAAACAAGCAACTAACCTGTCTTCAACTTTTTAAAATTTTCCTCAAGCTGTTCCCATTTCTCTCCTTCCCTTCTCTTTCTTCACATATTTCTTTGGAGAATTTCCTACACCAAGTGACCCCATTTCCTTACCACCTACTCGCCGCTCAAACTCTTAACAACCTAGTTTCTTCCCACCTTACTCTACTAATTACTTTCTCTGAATTTATCCACTAATCACCAGAATTGCTATTCTCAGGGCTCACCTCATTTCACCTTTTTGAATTTCACATTGGGAACCACCCATTCCTTCCTCTGTGGAATCTGGAACACAAAGTACTCCTACATTTCTATTATTCTTTTCTGTCTTCTTTTCTGATTACTCTTCTTCCCTTTGCAAAACTAGATATCCCTCTTAGCATGGCAGTCCCAGGCTAATCTTCCTGTGCAATTGAAACTCCTAAACTTCAATCATATCATTTGCCCAGCTTAAAAAGCAAAATTAGAAAAAAAAAAAAAACAACAAGCAAACAAAAACTTTCAGCATCTTGTTAATCCAAAAAAGTAAATGCAGCTCTTCACTTTGGCAATCGATTTCATTTATCTTTGAACTCCAGCACACTTTCTAGGCAACTCTTCCATCTCTACCTCTACACACACTCACTGTGGTAAACTTAGGTCTCCACATTTAAAAGTTTTCCCTATCATGTTATTCCCTCACTGATATTACATTTATTAGGCTATGTTTGCCTACAGTAACAAATACCCCAAAATCTCAGTGATTTTATGTAATAGAAGTTTATTTTTCACTCTTGAAGACTCACGAGATATACCAGGTCAGCTGTTGTGGTAGTTCCTCAGCAGTTTGGCCTGCTTTAATCTTGTTTCACCAACTCAATACAAGCCCTTCTCTATAACAGAATCAAATTATTCAAGGGCTTTTCATTGCCTCATCCTAGAGTCGAGATAAGCCCATTCTATTCCTGTTTCATTGATTGGAACTAATTATAAGGCCATGCCTTACCACCATGTGCTGGAAAGGACAGTCTACTTACTTCATGCCTAGAATCCTCCCACCAATCCCTGCCTCCTGAATCACTACCTACCCTTCAATGCCAGTGTAAAATATCACTATTCATTTAATCTCCCAGGACTCTTACCACCTTCCTATCCACCTAGCTAAATATCCATAGACTTTAAAAAACCTTGTTTATTTTTATAGATAAGTAATTACAAATATGATAGTTATGTGAAGTTACAGAAATCTAAATATTGAAGACTAAAAAATGAGAAGTAAACAGCAATCCCTACCCCAAACCCCAATCCCACTCCCTAGAGATACATGATCACTACTTGTACTTTTTTCAACTATACTTTTCTAATTTTAATGAACATAAAGCCATATATGTATATATTTTTAAACAAATGGAACCATATTAGACATATTTTTCTGTACTCTGTGGTTTTCACCTATTATGTTTGAGGCTTTTTCTATATTCATTTATAGAGAACTAGCTCATTTTTTTCACAAATAAAATATTACCTGTATATGCCTGTTACGTATGTAACATAATTTCTGTATCCAGTATTTTATAGATGGAGGCTTAATTTTACCAGTATTCAACACTTACAGAAACATCCACAGTCATTATTAATGTATTTAAGGATAGGAGAATATCTTTATGATGTTACAGAAGCAGAATTCCTGGATCTGAAGAAACACTTTTTTTTTTAACTTGTAGAAACATTGTCTCTTCCTCTAAAACAAAACACACTGTGACACTAATTTACATTCTTACCAACATTGTATAAGGGTGGCTGTTTCCTCACCTTCTTATCAATACTAGATATTATCAAAATTTTAATAGCCTAGTTAAATTTCCTACTTCTTTAAGAGCGGCCATTTATTATCCATCTTTTTGTCTCCTATATTGTTTGGAACATAGAGAATGTTCAATGTTTTATTTCATTTCATCATATTTTGCTAGTTGAACATGATGGAATTTAAGCTGAACCCTAAATGATGTTGTATTAATAGGTTTGGACAGTTAAAATAAAGGCAGGGGATTCCGGGTATGAACAGAGGCATCAAAGACAGGAGGGGGTATCTGCGTTTGTCTAAACAGGAAACAGATCTTTTTATCTGTAAGTGTAGGAGTAATGGAGGAGAAGGTTTTAAAAGTAGCTTATAATCATGTTTTAGTGACTCTTGAATGTGGGCTACTGTGTTCTGTTTTAATATTTTAGAAAATGCAATAAGCAGGAAACCAGAAGACCCAAGTTCTCCTGGTTTTGCTAACTAACCCTGAGCTAGTACTCATTTCTAGTACTGCATTTCATTATCTATAAAATGAAGGGTTCCTTCAGTCCATTCATTTATTATTTTCATGAATAGTCACACAATTAGTAGCTTTGGGTAGAACAATGAATAAGATAGCCCTGTGTTTTATTCTTTCTGAACATAAAGCATCATGGAGAATAGAGACCAAATGAAGAGGTGATGACACATTTGTGGTAAGTACTCCAGTTGGAGACATGCTAGGAAGTCTGGGTACTATTAGTTGGAGTACTTCACCACCACAGTATGAACTGATCATCTCTGGCTACCAGGGGGAGGGACTGCTACAATCATTTCAGGGGCAGAAGCTGTCTTCAGGGTCACTAATGAAATGCAGTTACTTGCATAGTGGAGAGCTGGGCATCTTTGTATGCTTGTGAGCAAGAGGCATGGTCATTTGCTTGTAAAATAATGGTAACATTTTACAAATAATCAGCATTAAAATTTGCTTTCCTTAACTGCTCACGTTTACCAACATATAAAAGTAAAGCAGCTGCTCTAATTCAGTCTCATGAGTGCTCTGAGTTAGGTTGTAGACATTTCTTTTTAGTAGGCTTTTCATTTGCAAAGGAGGACAGGTGCTTTCCTTAACTCTCAGTGCCTCATCCCCAGGGGTTTTTTCCATCTCAGAAGAGCAGCCTCCAGTCTTATATGTTACTTTTTACTCTTGAGGTTTCCTTGTAACACTTTGTGCTAATCAATTGGAAGTGCTCATGCTAATGAATTTGCACAAATGGCCTCATTAGCTGGAGTTTTTATCTTTCTTGTGCTTTTGAATGTTTTACTTCAATTCATGCAAATGAGTCAGCAGGAAGAATTCAGATCTGTCCTGGCCAATGGTTTAATATCTTCTGCTTTATAGAGGGACAAATCTTCTGGGTTCACCCTAAGGAATTGGTCACAGATACACACTTTCTAAATAACTTTGTAAACTGTCCAATGGAGTATGTGAATTCACCTTTGTTTTGTAATATTGTGAGGTTTCAAATAACTTTTATTTTTCAATGTTTATCAATGTTATTTACATACATGGTAAAAACAACAATAATAAAAAGCTCCTTAAAATAAGAACAATATTTTATTAGGAATTATTTATTAGGATTATTATAAAAATAACATGTTCCATGGGCTTTTATTATATGACAACTTTTTATGCAGATTTTCTCAGGATACATTTTTTTCTTGAATTCTCATTAGTCATACATGGGCTCTCTTTGACTAAGCTTTAATTTTCTTATTTTTTTATCTGTTGTTCATCTCTTTAGCTTTTTTTGTTTTTAATTTTGAGGATATTTTCTCGAGTTTATCTTTAAAACTGTTTGCTATTTTTGTGTGTATACTCTTATATTTATAATTTCATGGAGCTTTTTGTTTGCCTTTTGAATATTCATTTTAACAGCATCCTCTTGTAGTTTCATGCATGAATATATTCTGTTATCTATTATAGAAATTAATTTTTTTCTGTTCTTTGCACTGCTTTTGTTTTCTCTGCATTTCCCGTGTGTGTGTGTGTGTGTATGTGTGTGTGTGTGTGTGTATGTGTGTGTGTGTGTGTGTGTGTTTTGTTTAGGTCTCTGTTTTCCATGTTGGAAGCTTTTCTCAAATGTCTTATGATAGCTGCTTTAAATTTGTATCAAAGACTAAATCATGAATAGGCTAATTTGATGCTTTTTGTGAATGGTGGTTGTAGGCTCGACAATATAGAGTTATAAAGCTAAAAGCTGTTTTCCATCAAAAGACTAACTTTACTGAGTATAGGTCTTATTCTGGGGCTTTCAGATATTATTGAGAGGCATCATTTAAACTTCTTTATGGTGGCTGTAACACAAATTGCTCATTTCTTCAGTGTTGTCCAATAGAACTGTCAACAACGATGGGGTATCCTATGCCTGTGCATTCCAGTCCAGTAACCACTAGCCACATGTGGCTGTTGAGCACTTGGAAGGTGGCTAATGCAATAGAGGAACTGAGTTTTTCTTTTATTTAACTTTAATTTTAATTTTAATAGCCACATCTGACTAGCTCCCATATTGGACAGCACAGTTCTAGATGCTGGGAGCAAGAAGTGGTTGGAGAATTCCACCAGTTACTCTACTGACCTTTCCTAAACCTGCACCTAGTTGATTACCCCATCCCAAATGACTCCTGTGTTTGATAGCTCCTAATCTTCAACATACCCAAATAATATACCTCTTGCTTCTTTGGGGAGTGGTTCAAGAGTGAACCTGAAATAGGAAAAGGAGGTGGGATGTACATGTCCTACGACTTCTTATAAAGACTTAAAACACTTACCACTTTTATAGCTCCAAGTGTTATCCCCAAGATACTTGATGTCTTCAATTCCTGATGCTCACAAAGATTCCAGGGGTGAAACAGATTGTTTGTCTTTGTTTCCCTCCCCCCTAAGTCTCTTTTTTTCTCTCTCTCACTACTAAACCTTCACCACCACCCCTCCCATTGTGTTCCATATTTGTGGTACAGGGTTATAAATGTTTCTTGCTCTCATCCCATATAGAGATTTTGATGCTGGTTCTTGTTTCCATTGATTTTTTTTCAGATGATAAATCAAAAGAGAAGGAAGAATAAATTTATTCATTTCCTATCTTATGACAGTGTTGCTTCAGCTCCCATTTGAATTCATTGCAATTCCATAAGACAATGCTTTGTTCTTTGATTTACTTCAAATATTCCATTTAAAATTGTGCCAACCACCTTGGAAATTAAAAATTTTTAAGAATTTAATATCTCTATTTTTAAAAGCTTAATCACTTAGCAATGTATTACAGAGGAATTAAATGTGTCAGTCCACACCTGTCCAACATAATAGCCCATAAGTGGTTAGAAAATTTTATTTGATTACCATGATTTTATTTTTGCTTTAGAAAAAGCTATTAAAAATGATTGTCTACATCTTCATAGAGTATTTTAGAAGTAAAAATAATTTATAAACTTGATATTTAAATTTTTACATTAAAATAAAAAGTATGGCATATTGGATCTAATGATTTTTCCCTTTTAGTAATAGGTATATTACAATTTATTTTATATCAATTGGTTTTATATAGTAGATATTAATTGATACAATGGATTACAACATCTTGAAGAAAAAAATCAAAATCAGGATAGAAGGCCATATTCGGAAATTTAAAAAATGGAAAAAGTTACATATATATTTATCAAAATGGCAATGCTTCTTATTGGAAATTTTAAAATCCTCAGACTATTCCACCATTTTCTTTCAACTAACGAGCTTTCTGGTCATTGTATTTATCCTACATGCCCTGACTTCAAGGAAATAACCTCTCTGAGCATTATTTTCCTCTTCTGTAAAATGAGAATAACAGGTTTGTACACAGATCAGCATTACAGTTAGCAAAAAGCTTAGCACATGGCAGATTCTCAATAAATAATACTTACTCTAGTTCACCTGGAGAAATTGTTTCCTATGCAAACCTTGAAGAAAGTGTTTAGGCAACTTAGGAAAAATTTGGCTTTAAAAATGTTAAATGCAAATTCTTCTTGTTTGATGTTTTTATTTTTTGATATCACACATAACTCATTCACTCAATGATATGTGTTCAGTATTGAGTACATACTGAGCACTAGGTCTTACTACTCAAAGGATCTTTCCAGAGCCTTTTTAAACTCTGTCCTCCTTGCATATACGATAACAATATCTCAGCCAAATCAATCAGATGGCTTGCCCTCAATTTGCTTTGAGAAGGCTGTGTTTGCCTCTAACCAAGAAAGTTCCTCTGCAATGGGAACCAGCATTTACACTTTGGTGACCTCCTGTAGAAAAGTTTATGTGTGACCTCAGATTCACATTTAGAAAAATATTTGATTTGAAGTTCATTTGGAAGTCACTACTGTTTTAGTGGAATACTCTTTAGCCATTTTTATAAATATAAGAGTGGAAGCAGTTTTAAACATGGCAGGAAGGCTTAAAGGATACCTTGTCATTCCATCATTCCATTTAGGTTAGGCATGTAGATGATCCCTATTTAACATTTTTCTGATCATCAGGGCACATAGTGAACTTCTCTGGAATCATTAAAGACATTGAGTACCTAAGATGTAATTTTGACATTGAATAGCTCTGTATTTGCCTGAGACTCCATGAGAAAATCTGTGGATAAAATCACTGGGTGTTTTGTATTAGAAATTAGCAAAAGACATCTGCACTCGAATGTTTATAGCAGCACAATTCACAATTGCAAAGATGTGGAGACAACCCAAGTGCCCATCAATACATGAGTGGATTAATAAAATGTGATATATGTATACCATGGAGTTCTACTTAGCCACAAAAAAAATGGTGATAATAGCACTTCTTGTATTATCCTGGATAGAGCTGGAACCCATTCTACTAAGTGAAGTATCACAAGAATGGAAAAACAAGCACCACATGTACTCACCATCAAATTGGTATTAACTAATCAACACTTAAGTGCACATATAGTAATAACATTCATCGGGTGTTGGGCAGGTGGGAGTAGGGAGGAGGGGATGGGTATATTCATACCTAATGGATGCAGTGTGCACCATCTGGGGAGTGGACATGCTTGAAGCTCTGACTCAGGTGGGGCAAAGGCAATATATGTAACCTAAACATTTGTACCCCCATAATATGCTGAAATTAAAAAAAATTAAAAATTAAAAAAAACGGAATTAGCATTCCTTTTCAAGTCCCCAAATATTTATTTGCTTTACTTAAGTCATAGTATCTAATCTGTGCTTTAAAAATAATTCTTTCAGACATAATTTTTTGTTTGAAATCTTGAAGGTTTTTTTTTCTGTTTTCTTTTTTTTCTTTCAGGATCCAAGTCAATAGAAATTATTTGAAACTCTAGTCTTTTGTTTGTTGGGCAGAAATCCCAATTTCTCCAGTTTTGAGCAATGATATTGCTTTACTGTCATTAAAAGAAATTATAGTATTTGGTCCAGTAATATTGTTTATTCACATATGAATGTTCCAGTATGGAATATGTTGTGTAGTGCTTGCTAGCTCTTTGTCCTAAATTTTGTTCTTAATGAGCATTTTAACAACACTTTTATGTTTTCTAAAATTATTACTGTGGATATTTCTCCCATTAGTCTAAAAGCTACATGTATGTAATTTGTATGTAGTCTACTATTGCCTATCCTCATCTTTTTGAAACACTATTTTCAAATCTAGAACTGTTTGAAATTAATTTAGTAGTGAGATGTGTGTGTATAATTTTATCCATATAAAGTGAAATAAATCCTTATGCATACTAAGTTTGAAAAGGAGAAAGAAATCAGAATTTTTGTGCAGGACTGCTTTCCCTAAGACTCTCATGCTTCTATCATAAATAATTCAGCCCCTTAGGAATTATTAGCAATGTGTTTGCTAATTGATATTATATAAAATAGTAGGTTTTTTAACAGTTGGCATTGGAATCAACAGATATCTTGCTAATTCCATTAATTCTTCCCCTTTACAATTTCAATCATCCTTCCAGTTTTTCTTTTGATTTCCATCACTCATTAAGAGTTGCGTGGATCATTGCCATATTTAACAGATCTCTGTGTCTTCTTTTTCCACATTCAACCATCTCTCTACATGCATGTTGGATTAAACCTTCTAAAGACTATCTATGATGCCATTTCCCACCCACTCAAAAAAAAATGCAAAATCTATGGTGAGCTTATCTTAAAACAACCTTCCTAGGTTTCTACCTAATATTGCAGATAAATCACAAAACCCTGGGTTGGCTGGAAATGCTTTCCTGCCTCTGTGTGCCTTTTTCATTTCATCCATTTTCATAGGTAGTTGCCCAGTCTAATGTTCCTTTCACCACTTCTTCTATTTTTTGTGGTCCTATCAAATCCTCAATTATGAGCTTTAAAGCTATTTTCCATTGAAGTCCTTTTTGTTTACTATAGTCAGAAATCACTCTCATTCTCTCTCTTTCTTCTCTCTGAACTCCTATGCCATTTTACTTGTATGTTGTTTGTTACTCTTTGTATATTACATACTTAAGTTTTGTAGGAATTGAGATAATGTCTCATTTTCTTTGGATCTTTTTATTTATTTATTTATTTTTTCCTGCATATTATGGGGGTACAAATATTACGGTTAAGTATATTGCCCATGCCCCCCTTCCCCCTCGAGGCAGAGCCTCAAGCATGACCATCCCCCATACGTTGCACATCTTACTCACTTTGGATCTTTTTATTAATATTTTTCTTTTTTGAATTAAAAGTTTCTAGCTCACATAAATGGAATACAGTTGCAGGGATTTTGCTTTTTCCATTTAATAAATATCCATGCAGTGTGAATTGTAGGATTTCTTGAGTGATATGACAACACTACTGGAAAATAATCTCTGTGAGTATTCCCACCAAAATAGAAAATGAAGCTATTAATTAATTGGATTATAAATTATAACTAGCTGATTGAATCTGAAACTAAAACATAGCTTCATTTTTGAAGCAAATTCTATTTAAATAAAATACTTTGTTTTTAGGTTTGTGGTCAATATTTTTTTCAAATATATAAATACACCGGCTATTGGCTATAACATGTTCTAGTATTAAGATTTCTGGCATCCAGGAAAACTTTGGGAAAACTAGCATAAATATTATAAAAGTAAGACTTGTAACTCCTCCAAGTAGATTAGCAGAGGGATACATTCTTCGGCTGAATTAGTTTTCAGGTCTGGAAGTAAGGAGAGAAGCCAAAGAATGTTACAAAGCTGTATCCTCCTTTCCTCTCCATCATTAACCTTGACAGTATTTCTCGCCTACGAAGAGAAGAGAAAAGATGGGTATGACAAAGACCCTAAACCTCAAGTACACGAAGGGAAATTAAAGCTACTTGCATTCCTAGGCTTCTTTTTCCTCCTAGCATCATCTTAAAACGTGAAAGGACACTTGGCAGATAAAAAAATTTTCTTCTGACTGTAGTCATACAGCTCATGGACAGTTTGAAAGCAAGAATAGAAATCTCTGAAGGATGGTTAAGTTCTCACTTGTATAGGCTCCCCAGCTCTGTAAAGTGAGTAGTGTGGTTTGTTACTTTCTATTTTATTTTTTTCTTTAATTTTATTTATCCTTTTAATTTTGTTATAAAATTATTGAGTTGTTTTCAGTAAATACTTTCAACTGAAATTACCCTCTTCCCTCTTTGCAGCTGCTGAAACTGAAATTCAGAGTTGGCTAACACACTCTGGATAACTTTCTTTCATGTGTCATCTTTTTGTTTTAACTAAAAGGTGATGGAGAAAGAGTTTCTATGAATTTTTGAAGCTAAATATTCATTATGTTTCAGACAAAGCTGTTAAATTACTACTTCTTACCACCTGAAAATAAAAAATTCCTTCACATTGTGAAATTGCATTAATAACTGTGCATGTAGATTAAAGAGGCTCAATTCGTAAGTAGGTATTATGCCATTTTTGGTGGTAGAAAACAATACAGAATGAAGGATTGGAGGATGATATATGATATACTTGGTATTCACAGAAGATTGCTTTAACTTTTCATGCGTATATTCTTTACTTTGCCTTTCTTGATCAAGAAGCTATATGTGTGAAGACAGTTTTAGTTTGCTTCACTAAGAGACCTTTATCATTATCCCTGCTGCTCAAAAATCACTTTGGTAAAATGTGATCCAGTTGAAAACAATGTATTCCTCCTTAGTAAGTACTTCCTTTGGCTGGATTACATTGAACTTAAAGTCCTGGGATAGAAGATAAAATTGAGGAAATTGGAAATTGAAAATTAGTTAATTCCAATTTCTAAAGGTGGTCTGGTATTCAATATTGCTCATATAGTAGGCATCCTGTTTTCCATATATATATATGTTTGCATATATATATATATATATAGAGAGAGAGAGACAGACAGAGAGACAGAGAGAGAGAGGTGGCAGAATGGCACTATATATCTGTTCCTGTCTCCCAGGTGTGCCAAAATGAAGATCTGTATATGAATAGGGCTTGGAGGATGAAGCCAAGAACTGAATAAAGGTGGAAGAACCAAGCTTATGGATGTGCTGTGTTGTTGACCCTGGAAGAAATACTGGGTGGGGTCTGAGCGTGTGGGTGTCTGATGAAGTTCACATTGACTCCCTGGTGTGTGAGCACTGAATAGCATGCTTTCCAGCTTCCTGCTCCCAGCTGAAGTTCTGTTAAGACAAATGCATATTTTTAAGATGGGGCTGGTCACAACTATTTAAGTATTTAATACTAGTTATGAACATTTAATTACTATTGGCTTTACCTATAGTAGCAAATGAGCAATTTAATTTTGTACTGTTATTAATTTACTATATGATACATAGGTGTGCATATATGTCCAAGTGTTTAAAAATGTGTATATAATTACCATTGTGGTTCAATAGCTAACTATTACATGAAGGGTAGTTATATCCTAAGTCATGAGTTCATCTTGTATCTTCTTTTTATAAGTCATGGCCAGAAGATCCGAATAACATTATGAATGAACATAGGATTAAACTAATAAGAAAGTTTAAAAATAATTTCGTGGGGCAAAAGACAAGGCAAAGGGAATGCTACAATTTAGGATTGGCTTACATTTTTCTCCAATTCTTATTCATTCATTTATCCTTATTCATGTAAGACTGATCACCAGACTTAAGATTCCTGGTTGCTATGTCATGACTGCTTAAAGGGCCTGTAGTGGACACTGTCAGGTATCTATCCTGATCTCCTCAATCTACCTTAGTGTATCTGTGTGCTCTTCCTGGCGTTAATACACTTTTATTTACCATATTCTACTCCTTTGATTCTTCTTCATAAGACAGTCATGGTAGTACAAGAGCCACTTTACCAACTCAGGCAGAGAGCCAGAGTCTCTGAAGTTTGAGATGCCCCTGAGAAGTCCTTAGCAGTGATTGACAGATGTGAGCATGTTCAAGCCTAGCTACCATAGCTCTGATCAGGACAAACTGTGGGGTAGTGTCGCACCCGCCTTGCCAGCAAGGAAGACACGGCAACTGGAGTTCTTCTGA
>VBSM01001681.1:11675060-11714560 GCA_008086735.1 Cheirogaleus medius | reverse complement strand
CACCGGATACGGGCGCCATCTTAGAATGGCGTTGCCGCCGCGCCCCACAGGGTAGCATAGACACCCTCTGAGATCAGGCTTAAGACATTCTCCACAACCTTGGCCTGAAATCACACTGTTGATTCTTCCCTCTCCCTGTCCTTCTCCCTCTGTCCATCTTCCTTCTCCCTTTCCTGCTTCTCTGAAAATGTACTTGTCTCTCCTAAGAGCATGTCATTAAAAATCACTTGTACAGTGTAATCTTTGTCTCAAAGTCCACTTCTAGGGAGCCAGGCCTAAGATGGTACTGTTTTAAAGTAAAAGTACACAGACTTTAGGTAGCTCTGATCCTATTTGTCATCCCACACTTTCACGAATATGCTACAATAATGAGAAGTCCAGAGAACAAATGAGTACTGCAAAGTAACTGAAAATGATCTTGGCGGTTCTGATGTGAAGTATTTTACAGAAAGCCCTGTGGTTTTAATTGATAAAAGGGCAACTTCTGAGCATTGTCAGAATGAACCTCCCCCATCATACGAAAGCCCTATCTGTTAGAGTTGCTTCTTGTCTTCCAGTCCTACTGTTCCTGTGAGTAAGCAACTCCACTGAACAGCTATCTGTCTACTGTCTCCTTAGCGTTACACTGCTTTAACTATTTCATGTTTAGTCCTCTGAGGCTTAAGCTTTACCCTGGGAAGCCAGGATTTAGACGGTAAGCAGTAATGCACTGAGGCCTTAATGGCAGAATAAACTCATCAGAAAGCCTTTTGGCTCTGGCCAGGACCCTGGCACTTTTCTTTTGTTGCCTCCTTTTAAGAAGTTCTTTTCCTATTTTTCACCAGTTTTCTTGAACTAGCTTATCTTTTTATCTCTCTCTTTTCATTGCCAATGGTTTCATGTAACATTTTCTTTCCTGTCGTCCATTGTAATTTTAAACAAAGCCTATAACATAGAGCTAGGGATCCAGAAGCAGTAATAAGCTCTTTTCAAGTTTTTCAAATGCATTGTGTATACAGATGTGCATGTGTGTGTACATGTGTTTCGAGTGTGTGTGGGGGGAGTGTTTGAAAGAAAGATTTATTACTAACACTACAAGCAAGAGATGGCTTTATTTGTGTGCCACTTCCCCATCCTTCTCTTTTCCGGGTAAATTCATAGAGAAAAGATGGTAATCATGGAACTTTGCCCACAAAGGATGGAGTAAGATGGAATAAGAGCCATTTGCATTTCAGCAGTTGTTTTGGATGCTTTGGCCCAGAGTTCGGTCTAGTTCAAGGGTGAAAAGAGAATGAAAAAAGATTTGTCTGGGAAGTGTGGTAATGGAATGGGAGCCAGAAACATTGCTAAGAACAGCAGCATTGGAGCTAGGAGAGGTAGGGGAGGATGGAGAAAAGCCAGATCCTTGCTCACTGTACATCTAGTCCACCTGTTCTTCAAGACAGATAGCCAAAGTCTCCATTGCAAAGCAAGAAATGAATTGGGTTGAGAGCTATCAAGCAGGACTAGGTGGGAGTGGCTAGAAAAGGGGGAGGAACAGAAGCATGGGACACAGCAATGGCAGGGGAGATGGGAGGGTATTCAGTGACCTGAGGCTATTATTTCCTGGTGGCTGTAGATGTATGAGGGACACTCTGAGGTCCTACAAGGATCTGCCATGCATGGTGTCATTTCACAGTCAATCAGAAGCTGGCTGTGCAGGCCATATTTCAGCCCTTTTTGCCCGTTAACTGGTATAGAGAATAGAGCACGTTAAGACAAGGGCCGGCCTAGGTGATATACCTTTTCATTTGATTTAGATCAATGAATGGCTTTATGTTCTAGAATGCTGTTCCCTTGTGGAGGTTTTGTACTTTGATTGACAGATTCTAACTGCTTTCTACTTAGAAGAAAATGGAATAGGCTTTATCCTTGAATGGTACCTGTTGCTGGGATTTGAAATCCTAAAATAGAAGTTGCCATTCCTTGCACATCTAAAAGATCTGATTTGAGCACAGGAATTTGGGCAAACCTAAGCTTTACTGCAGATAGATTTTTTTTTTTAAGTTTTCTTTTTCAAAGAGCAGAAAATTACACATAACACAGTAATTGTGTTTTTTTTGCCATGAAGACAAAATTACCAAGGAGGAAAGACTCTATGAGAAAATATAAATCCTATTATAGAGAACAAGATTAGAAGGGAGTAATGCAAGACACATCAATATATTGCCACCGGGCCCGGTACTGTGGCTCATGCCTGTAATCCTAGCACTCTGGGAGGCTGAGCAGGAGGATTGCTCGAGCTCAGGAGTTTAAGACCAGCCTGAGCAATAGCAAGACCTTGTCTCTACTAAAAATAGAAAAATTAGTCAGGCATAGTGGTGAGTGCCTGTAACCCAGCTACTCGGGAGGCTGAGGCAGGAGGATTGCTTGAGCCCAGGAGTTTGAGGTTGCAGTGAGCTTCGATGATGCCACTGCACTCTACCTGGGGTGACCAAGAGAGACTTGTATTAAAAAAAAAATTGCCACAGATTGCCATCTGTAGCAATCATTAACTTGTTTGCTTTGCTATTTGTTTATTATTTAAAAAGTAGTATCCTCTACAAGGATACTACATCATAATAGATAAATAAATCATCACATTGGAATACAGATGGAATACTGGAGAATGGTATGGAATACTGGAAATGGGCAGAGGAGCAGTATTTTGTAAAGGAGTTTACAGAGAAGCAGCAACCATGTGAAAACTAAGCAGGAAATCTACATGGGGTTTTGCTCTGCTTAGATAAGTCAAGAAAATACTAATAATCATAAGTGATAATTATGAGAATTTCTTGTGTGCCATAAACTGTAATAATTAATTCCTCTGCAAATATAATCTCACTTAATCCCCACAACATACCTATATGTCACATGTTATTATCTCATTTGTAAATAATCAGGTTTAAAGAGGATAATTAACCTGTATAATGTCTCACCACTGGTATTATAACAGAGAAGTGTCAAGTTTGAGCAGCTGGTGAAGATAACAGTAATAATGAAAAGGCCTAAGAATTCAGATGTTTGATTGATCTATGATGGGAATTTTTAAGAAAAATTGTGATGGAAATATAGTGGAACAACCGAGACATAAAAACTATTGGTATGAAAAACCAAAGATTCTAGGCTGGATATTGGAGAAGGAATTACAACTAGGAGGAACAGTTCTGAATGAGGTCAAAACAGAATACAACGAGGAAAAAAAAAAATGAAGCGGAACTCAAAGAATCTTGTGGATAGGGTAAATGATGAGTTTAGGATTTCAGAGGCAGGTCAGTTCCTGGTAAATCAAGGTTTAGGGTGTGATGCAAGAGTAGGTGAATACATAATTAATTGCCCCTGTGTGTTCTCTCTATATGAGGACAATGTAGCAAACATTTATGAGTACCTAGTAAGTTCATTTATGCTCATATTGGACTTTAAATGTGAAACATTAAACTTATAACTAAACATAATTATAGTGTTTAATCATGTAATCAACTCATCAAAGGTAAGTCTTAGTGAGTAATGATTTTAGAAATCTATTAAATTTCTTTTTCACTTTTGTTCTGCTTCACTAACCATTCAGTAATGTTTCCCTATTTAAGTAATAGAGGAGCAATAGACTGTTTATGTTCCTTTACTTAGGTAAAATAGAATATTGTAAAATGACTTTGTTTCTTGAAGAGGCACTTATGAAAAAGAGAACATTGTAAAATAGTTTTGTTTATTAAGGAGCCATGTGTGAAAAAAGAAATTTATAATATGAAATTTCAGTTGATTACAGTTTAATTCAAAGAGGGTGGGAGGAACTTCATGAAACATTTTTCATACTTATTTTCTGAGTTACCATGTTAAACATGTGACTTTAAGATGCGGTATACATATTTATTTTATTTTATTTTATTTTATTTTATTTGAGACAGAGTCTTGCTCTGTTGCCCAGGCTAGAGTGCCATGGCATCAGCCTAGCTCACAGCAACCTCAAACTCCTTTTTCTTACTGAATTGTTGAAGTTCTTTTTATTTGAGGGATAGGAATCTTTTGTCAGATTTGTGACTTGTCTTTTTGTTCCCATACAGTGACTTTTGATGAACAAATGTTCTTAGTTTCAAAGTTACTTGAACCCTTTTGTGTCTTTTATAAAATATCTTGTCCCACCTGAGGCCATTGAAATATTTTCCATGTCTTTTAAAATGTAGAATTTTGCTTTTCACATTTAAGTCTATAATCTACTGGGAATTAATTTTTGTGTATAGTGGCAGGTATAAATTAATTTTTTTCATAAAGGTAAATGGTTGTCTCAATTCATTCATTGATTTGTCACTTCTGTCTCTACTGAATGACAATGACATATCTGCCCCAGGTATGCTCTGATTGCAGATTCTTTGTACTTGTTTTGATCTCTGCCTGAAGTGCACTTCCTTCAGGTTGCCACATGCTTCCTTCCTTACCCCCTTTTGGCTTTTTCTCCAAAGACCTTTTTTTAGTGAGTCCACATATGGCCATTTATATTTAAAATTCAGTGCTTCCCAAACTTTTGCAATCCTTCTTCCCTGCTTTATTTTTCTCTATCACTCTTATGAATATTTAAATTTGTATATACTTGTCTTATTTATTTTATTGTGTATCTCCCCCACTGTAACATAAGCACAATAAGGAAAAAGATTTTTGTTGGTTTTGTTTACTGTTGGACCCCCAACCCCTATAAAAATGCCTAGCACAAAATCAGTGCTCAGTAATACACATTGAATGAGTGGATGAATGGATATTACATTTTGAAAATGGGTATGTTTATGGGCTTTAGATCTGCTTCATTCGTCTTTCTTTTCCTCTGAGTGAATGCAACTACTTTAATCTATGACTTTATAATAAGACCTGATGTCTGGTAGGGCATGGCCTCTCCATATTCTCATTCTTTAAGGGTGGTTTGTCTATTCTTGATACTTTCCTCTCCTTTGTAAATTTTATAATTATTCTATCAAGTCCCATGAAAAACCTCATTGCTATTTGTTTCACATTGCATTGATTCTATAGTCCAATTAGGAAAGAACAAAGATTTTTAAAAAATTATTTTGAATCTTTCTATCCACAGATACATGTGTCTCTCATTTACTTAGTTTTTTCTTTAATGTCTTTATATATTTTACAGATTATCTCTATAAGGTTGTGTACTGTTTGACAAATGCTTCTTATTCTTGCATAGTTAATTTATTCATAGATTCTTCAATTAAATCAGGTCTTTATCTTAAACTAAACATCGGCACTACACCTTCTAAAAATTATATCATGTCATGAATTTTTAAATAAAGGTAAAATTTTTAAAGAAGCTAGTAATTGTAATTAATTAGAATTTTTTCATTTAGCTAAGAGATGAAAATTGTAAAAGAAGAACCTAATTAAAACTACTGAGAAGGCTTAAGGAGAAAAACACTGCTCTTAACTTGTAACTTTTCTCCCACTCTAAAGCCTTCCATGACCCGTCTCCAACAATATTCATTAGTCCCTTCCAGGTGTTTTTAATTATGACTCTGTTTTACAGCAATTATTATAATATTGTGTCATTTGGTAATTACCTCCTCATGCATCTGTCATCCCCAGTAGATTGCACACTCATTGAGACCAGGGATTTTATCTGTCTTTGTACCTCCAGGCTCAGTCACAGTGCCTGCCATGGAGAATGTAGTTACTATAAGCTTATAGTCATGAAAATTTGAGCATCTGAAGGAGATAACAGACTTTGCTTTTAATAAAGCTTTCAAAAATGGCACAGAAATCGGCCTATATGATAATTCCTTTCTTCTAAGTCCTCTTTCCCTTTAGATAGAGTGTCAATTCTCTCCTCGAACTCTCACCTCTTCACCACCTTTGTTGAAATTTTTCCCTTTGACATCCCCAGAGACATCAGTGTTCCCCCAGGAATCTCTCTGTAGACCTCTCTCTTCTAACTTTACTCCAAAGTCTATTACATATATTTTACTCCGATGTCTTCAATTACACCAATATTCTAGAATTTATAACTTCAGCACTGAACCTACTTTAATCCTAGGACTTATTTTTATTTTTTACATATCTACTACATATCTCATAAAATTCAATATACTCCTAATATGAACTCATTGGTTCTCCTACCCACATACCTTTGTGAAATTTGCCATTTTTCCTTTATTCATGTGATGGTCTATGTTGTCACAATCCATTCAGATACCCAAATGAGAAGAATTAGCCTTCCTGGGGCCTTATTTCAGACAGATAATGCTGACTTAAAAGCCTGTCCCCTAAAAATCTCCCCAGTCTCTCCTTCAGTCCCCAGTTGCCACTAACTGAGTTATGACCTGTATTTCTCGGCTGGACTATTGCAGTGAAACCTTCCTTCTTTATCTTCTTGAATCCATATGGACTTTCTTCCTTCATGTTTTTGTCCAAATTATTTTTCTAAGATATAAACATTTTTATACATACTTTTGAGTTGCATGTTTCTTATAGCTTCCCATTGCTCAAAGGAATAAAGTCTAAATTCATTAATGTAGCACACAAAATACTTCATTTGCTTGTTCCAACCTACCTTGCCACCTTCATCTCTTTCACACATACTGTTCTCCATTTATAGCTAAAGTTTAAATATTTACTGACAACATCACATTGTTTATAACTTTACGTGGGCTGTTTCTGTTATAATTGTCATTTTACCCTTTTATATCTAAATAATTCCTACTCTTCCAGCTCAGATATCACCTCTCATATGAAGTCTTCCAGTGTACCCTGAGACTGAGTAACTGGCTCCTCTCCTCTGCTTTCACGGCACTTTGTTTATATCTTTATTTCAACACTTGCTAATTTGAATTAAAATTTATTTATATATTTGTCTACTCTTCCTTACTCTGGGTTCCTTCCTGAAGGTCAGAACCATTTGTTTTGCATGATGGTATCTGCTCCAACAATTAGGTTTACATGTCCATCCTTGATGAAGGCTCCACAGAGATCCAGAAGACATCTTCTGTCCACATAGAAAGTATCATCCTTCCTCTCTTGTCTGCACTGATTGAGTGCCATCCTTCGTACAAGCATACATGTTCAGCCTCTTCCTAAAAACCTTAACAAACTGCTCAACCCCCTCAATTTGTCTTCAGTGCATTGTTTCCAATTCTTTATTATATTAACTAATCTCTCAACAATCAATATGGAGTATTTTAATGATTATATATTTCATTGTGATCTTAAGCACTGGAGATACAGCATAGGAATCTTATTATTTCTGCTACTTATTTGGCCCTCAGTATCAGGAGAATGACGGTGTCTGAAAACCACGGTACTGATATGGATCAGTATAGCTGGCTTTTTTCCCAAATACTCTGCATGTATTATCTCATTTAATCCTCCCAGTCTGCTTTCCTAAGGTCAAAAAATTGGTAGGGGATTATTCTGGAAAGTCAATCCAAGTCTATCTGTGTCAAAATTTGTGTTCAAGGATACCTTATTTCTTTAGAAGCAATTTCATTTCCATTTTCCATGTTCAACTCTCTCCTTCACCACCCATTTAACCCTGTGTTGTCTTTAATTTATTCCTGTGTGGATTTACATGATAAAGTGCAAATGGTTATAAGAACTCTGCCAAGCTATGCCATGCAGTGCATGGTGCTTTCCTTTGGAATGTTTTGGAATAGTTTCAATTGAGGCTTAGCAGCCTGACACTTGATTCAAGATGTGTTTTTTTATTTTTAAGAGTTAACATCACCATCCTAGAGGTGCACAGGCAGCCAGCCTTTTTTGCCAGGTGCTTAGCGGAAGTCTTTAGCAGTATTAATAGTACATTTTCTTCATTGTGATTGCCTTTTTTATTTTTGCTTATTTTTTAGCCAAGAATCTGTTAACAAAATGCAAATTGTTATTCAGAAAGATCTGGAGAATTGGTTTAGAAAGTTGATTTATAAGACAAACGAAATGCAGGAACAGAGGAAGGGTGAAAATGTAGTTTTAGCTGTCATGTATTATTTTTATGATGGAAGGAATTACATATTCCAAGAAAGGGGAAAGCAACTCTCACTAAGAGTTCCCAGAAGATTTCAGAGGAAATGACATGATCTTAAATCATGTTCTTGAAGTTAAAATGTTATTTAGAAGACCTATTATTTAAATGACATAGTTTTTATGGTCAAATATGAGCAACAATAATTCTTTACCTGCACACTTTAATATATTGATGTCAAGTATATTGGACAAGTGTACATTTTTATGAGCCAAGATTACTTTTCTTTAGATTTGTTATTTAAAACACATTTAGAAATAACTCTAGTTATATTTCAAAATAGCACAAAGATCGTAAGCATACAATTCCTTCCCTCCCAAGGTTTTCTTGAAATAAATTTAAAGAAATGCAAAAAGGAGACATAATTACAAAAGGACAGAGGTGGTTTGGGTCACCAACAGATGAAAGCTTTAAATATTTCTGGAAGCCAGAGGGTGAATGGGAGTGCACTGAATAGAAAAATAGAGTGTGAGATCAGAACCTTGAGGTCTAGAATTAGGGTCTGCAGGTGGAATGCTGGATGAATAAAGCCAAAATCTTGAGACTGGTAGGGCTGAAAACATGGGGATTGGTTGAAAAGAGGAAAATTAGTTTTTTCTATTAAGATAAAAAGCATTATTAATAGAAAATAAAGGCAAAAAGAAACAGTAGAAAAATATAGTTTATATGTCAATGAGTCGAAAATAAAATAGAATTTCAAGCAATCAATGAGTAATAAGAAGTTAGAAGTTACTTTGCTCAAAGGTACTCTCTTTTGAATGAACCAAGATTTGTAGTATTGGAATCATAGATAAAGAAGTCTAATTATATTACATCACCCCCACCAGCAGACAAAAGTATTGATAAAATCAAAACAATAATAATGATGTTTATTAGCTTTCAAATTTTAGAGTCACCAAAAAAGTCTAGAAGAATGGGATGTAGTTAAAAGACAGAATATTTCAGTTAGAAAATTTTGAACATTTAAAAGTATAAATGTTGGCCAGGCGCGATGGCTCACGCCTGTAATCCTAGCACTCTGGGAGGCCGAGGCGGGCGGATCGCTCAAGATCAGGAGTTCAAAACCAGCCTGATCAAGAGTGAGACCCCCTCTCTACTAAAAAAATAGAAATAAATTAATTGGCCAACTAAAAATATATAGAAAAAATTAGCCGGGCATGGTGGCACATGCCTGTAGTCTCAGCTACTCGGGAGGCTGAGGCAGAAGGATTGCTTGAGCCCAGGAGTTTGAGGTTGCTGTGAGCTAGGCTGACGCCACGGCACTCATTCTAGCCTGGGCAACAGAGTGAGACTCTGTCTCAAAAAATAAAATAAATAAATAAAATAAAAGTATAAATGTAGTTGGGAAAATTTAGGAATTGGAAATTGGGGGAGAAAAGATGAAAGAAAATGAATTACTTCAATCAAGGAATTTGAGATCCTGATTTAAATTAATGGTACCAAACATATAAGTGGAATATATTATTTATAGTTGTAAAATAACAATATAATATTCAAATTAATAAAACTTTGAAAAGTTGTGTAGAGGAATATGGAAAGAAAGACATAAAATGTGTGATAGTGTATCCATGCGAAATTCTCATCTTTCTTAGTGTCCAGAGATTTAATGTGTTAGTATGTTCTTTAGAGCTATGATGTCAACTGGCAGGAAAAAACATAATAATAATAATAATAAATATTTCAAGCATTTACCTCAGGGCTGGGAAGGTTAAAATGGAGAGTTTTGCTTTTCATCTAAAGATGTTTTGTACTATTTTATTTGTTTCCATGTGTGCATTATGTGATTAAAAGTAAATAAAAATAGAAAAGAAATTATAGCAAAATATATTCCAAGAGTCCCTATGGAAGAAGATTTGAAGTGCATGGGAAATACAAAATGTACTAGGTAGTGTTCCAACTAACAAAATAACCTCTTAAATCAGTGGTTCTCAATGTGCTTTCTCACGGGAAACCATCTGGGATATTCAAACTCCTTTGAACCATGTGAAGAATGGTTTAAATAGTTACAGTTTATATTTTAGTTTATACAGTTTTTATTGTAGTTTATACAGTAAGCCACCAATACTCCAAAAGCACTGTATTTTGGGTTTCTCAAAAATGTATATGTAGTTCCTGTATGCTAGATACCAGACGTGTTTAAAATACAACCAAAAGGTGACTGTAACTTCATGGTTGAAAGGTTCTTCGGTATTGGGTTCCATTTGCCTGTGGTTCAGGTGGAGTTAATATTCAGGATTTCTGGAAATACCATTTATCCTCAACTTCATCTTTCCTTGACCTCCATAATTGAGTACATCCTTCTGGGCACTTGGTCTTTGTTATATCCGGTTCAAGCTTCTGCTTCAGTTCACTTTTATATTAGTTCCTTTAACTTAAGTCCTTAAATGCCAGTAAGTAAAAAACAGGCAGAGTAGAGAAAAATATGGAGAGAAGTGAAATAGTGCTTTGACAACTCTTTCAGGATTAAAAATAGCCTACCGTGTAATATTAATAAAAGCTAGTCAATTGTAGGAGATACTTATAATAGTCTTTGTTTCCTTGACATTGTTCTGGTTTCGTTTTCTCCATAGGTTTTTGTTTTTGTTTTGTTACTGTGTATGCATTTCTGCTTGTGGTTTGTGAACCACCAAGGAACCCTGATTTAGATCCAGTTTTTAAATTGAGTTCAGAAGTTTGTTTACCTACTCTACACAGTTCCAGAGTCGTTGTGATGTGCAGGAAGAACACTGGATTTTAAAAAATCTAGCTTTAAATCTTGGAGCTGGCTGGTAATATATAGGTGACCATGACAAATCATTTATTCTGGCTATTCCTCAATTTCTATTTCCTATAAGAATAGGTTAATACCATATCCTTTATAGAATTATTTGGCTACAAAATTACTTATTGGTGGGAAAGAAGGCCTTGGTGTCTTGAAAACATCTGGTTAAAAAATTTTAACCTAAGGAATGTGTTTCTGTTACTAGGGTTTTGAGCAGTGCTTTCTAGCCATCCCCAAAGAGCGTTTTAAAAATTGAACTGAATTTGTCTTGTGTTGAGGCCCTGGCTCTGTACCTTTAACAAGCTCCCCGGATGATTCCTGGTGTACAGCTAGAGTTGAGAATTGTCGGCTTAAATATTTGGTAATCATTTTAAAAGCTAGATTATTTTACCTTTTAAATATGGAATTTATTTTGAATACATCAAGGCCCCAAAACACAAGTCACCTTCAGATGACACTGCAGTTCTCCTACAAAGTTGAGCAATTTGACTTCAACCAAGAATTATATCTTGGATCAGTTTTTTCTCTTTAAAGTGATTGACAGTCAACTGGGGTGGCTGTTTTTACATATCTACTTACTTTCTTCAACAATAAACCTTTATTGAGCACTTGTTTTTCAAAGATAAATAAAACATACTACCTCTTTTGGAATTTAGGGAGGGTAGAGCTATAAGCATTTTTTTGAGTAGCAGATGGTAAATGACATGATAATACAATTTACAGGGTGCTGTGAGAACTTGGAGGAGGAGTATTAGCCTACTGAGAGACTGGAGGGGGTCTTCTTGGAAACAATTGCCTGTGGAGGGATAGATAGGAATTATATATGTAATATATAAGTAATAAAGATTTAAGAAAGGAAAGAGCAATAGCAAAGAAAAGGAGACAATAAAACACACCGGATTATGCAAGGCATTGCCTGCAGGTCTGTATTACTGCAGCAAAATGTCTGGGGCAAAAAGGAATGGAAAATGAATCCAGAGATGTAGGTCTGGGCTAGTTCCTGGAAGGCAGTGTTTGCCAAAATAAAATGCCCTTCGTGGTTTGAGTTCCACATCACTGGTTAAGAGAAAAGTACATGGGCCACCTATGGGGGAGGAGGAGATGTGAATTAGTGAATCAGTGAATGAATACTTCAGTACAAGAAGTAGAACATTTCAAGAAAATATCCAACCAGCCCAAGAACAGATCAAAAGAAATTGAGGGTGCCAAATTATAAGCAGTGAGAGATTTCCTTAAGGAATTGGTGGATTAATACATAAATTGGTATATAAATATTATGCGTGCGTATGTATATATACACAAACATATATATACACATATAGACATATATGTGCATTTCCCTTTTTGAACAAATGGAAAAACAAGCAAGAATATTCTTACATGCTGAATTTTATTGTGTGTGTATTATCTTGGAATTTTCATGCTAGAAAAGGTCACATAGTTTAACCTACAGAGAGGGAATTTGTATAAGAGCCATTCCACACATCGTTATATGTTTTTGAGGGCCTTAAATGGTGATTTAAACAAAGAAAATATATGCAAAGAAGTGAGGAAAAATTGTACACTTCAAATCAAGTAGCCCCCAATTTATGTTTTTCATAATCAAACCAAACAGTTAAAGCCAAGATAATAATTTACGAGGCTCTTATCAATGTGCCAATGTTTAATTTTTTTCTATAGACTTCATAACTTTTGTGACAGTTCAATAATACTGTATCTAGGTTGTTTGTACTTAGGACAGTAAAGATCTGCCATCAAGTGGTGTGCTACTTCTTTCAATTCTATTCTCCTCATCTCTGAATATTTTAATTCTTTGAGTTCATTTTTTCATTCTACACCTTTGGGGATCACAAATTTCTTGGAGAATCACAAAATTCTTGGAGGATAAAATCGATCATGTCATAAAGAGAAGAAAGCAAGGAATGGTCTCAGTAATCTACTTACTGTTCAAACTTTTTCTTTTAGCCATTTAGACAGGAAAACTGATTTTAATTACTGTTTTTCCATTGACCAAGACATCCTAGAATTAGTGCCTAAGTATAATTTCACAGTGTTTCCTAGATTTTTGTATTATCCATTCCATTTGTTATGGTTGAATTGTGTCCTCTCAAGAAGATAAGAAGTCCTGACCTACAGTACATCATGATGCAGTGTTATTAAATATGATCTTTACAGATGTAATCAAGTTAAAATGAGTTCATTAGGGTGGGCCCTGAACCAATATGACTGGTATCCTTATAAAAAGAGAAATTTGGACATAAAGACAAACATACACAGGGAGAGTATGATGTGAAGACACTGGATTGGAGTGATGCACTTATAGTCCAAGGAATGCCAAAGATTGCTGGCAAAACACCAGACACTAGGAATAGGCAAAGAAAGATTTCTCGTACAGGTTTCAAGAGGAAGTGTGGATTTGCCAACACCTTTATTTAAACTTCTAGCCTCCAGAACTGTAATATGATAATTCTATTGTTTGAAGCCACTGAGTTTGCAGTATTTTGTTACGGTAGCCCTGGGAGACTAACACCCTGTTAAAATATTAAAAAATAAATATTAAAAGGCTAACATAAGACTTACACATTTTAATTTTTTTCAAGCCAGGATATAATGAATGAATGAATGAATGAATAAAGCCCTCCATCTAATACCACCATGATTTATAAAAGAAAGTATTTTAACAATAGAAAAGCAGGAAGGACATATTTAATAATGGGAAAATCCTTGAAATTTATCCATCTATAATTTATGTACAATAGTGTATGTCCTTACCTTTAGTTTTACCTCAGAGTCCAGCAGATTTCAACACCTGACTGACCCACATTGTAATGACCTGACAAATAACCAGATGCATTGTAGAATTCTGATACAACTGTTAATAGAATAGATTTCTGGAATATATTCTCTTGTTCAATCAATAAAGCTCTGGGGCATTCCATGAAAATGGAATCTCAGCTGTGGAGTTGTGGGGTTTAATTACCTTAGACCCTTTTCAGAAACCAGTCCTGAAGATCATTGAGAAACCTGACTTCTTTCTGTGGCAGCAGGCCCATAGGCATTCATTGCCTTTGAAAGAGATTTTGCTATGTAAGTTTATCAAAATCAACATTTTGATCAAATATTATATTAAAGTAAAATTAAGACTTTATATATGCTGATAACAAGTTTTCTAAAATGCTCAAATTAAATACTGGAGTCTTGTTCATGGGTGGTATTAGGTCAATCAGGCATCATTCATTCTTTTTTTAGATATGTAGTTTCTATCAAAATAGTGAAATTCTTCACAGGAATAGAAAAAAATCCTAAAATTTGTATGGAACCACAAAAGACCCTGAATAGTGAAAGCAATCCTGAGCAAAAAGAACAAAACTGGTGGAAGCATCATAATACCTTCAAAATATACTCAAAGCTGTAGTAACCAAAACAACATGATATTGGCATAAAAGCAGACACATAGACCAATGGAACAGAATAGAGAACCCAGAAATAAATGCATTTATTTATAGCCAACTGATTTTTGACAAAGGTGCCAAGAAGATAACTGAGGAAAGGACAGCCTATTTAATAACGATGGTAGGAAAACTGAATATCCATATGCAGAAGAATGAAAACAGACTCCTATATCTTACCATATACAAAATTAACTGAAAATACATTGAACACCTAAACACCTACACTGAAGACCCAAAACTGTCAATCTATTAGAAGGAAACATAATGCTTTAAGACATTTGTCTGGACAAAGATATTTTGGGTAAGACATCAAAAACACAGGCAACAACAGCAAAAATAGACAAATGGGGATATATCAAACTAAAAAGCTTCTGCATAGCCAAGGTGACAGTCAACAGAGTGAAGATACAACCTTCAGAGTAGGAGAAAATATTTGCAAACTATTCATTCAACAAGGGATTAATATGCAGAATATGCAAAGGAATCAAACAACTCAATAGCAAAAAAATAAAAATCCAATTAAAAAATAGGCATATGATCTGATAGACATTTTTCAAAAGAAGACATAGAAAAGATAAACAAGTATATGAAAAATGCTAAACATCAGTAATTATCAGGGAAATATAAACCAAAATCACAATGAAACATCATCTCACCTGAGAATCACTATTATCAAAATGACAAAAAAATAACAAATGCTAGTGAGAAAAGGGAGCTCTACACACTGTGCATGAGAATGTAAATTAGAACAGTCATTATGGAAAACAATATGGATCTGTCTCAAAAAACTAAAAATAGAACTACCATATGATCCAATAGTCCCACTACTGGGCATATATCCAAAGAAAAGAGAATCAGTATGTTGAATTGATCTCTGCACTCTTGTGTTTGTTGCAGCATGGTTTACAATAGTTAAGCTATGGAATCAACTTTGGTATCCATCAACAGATGAATGAATAAAGAAAATGTGGTATATGTATATTTACAATGGAATATTATTCAGCCATAAAAAATAATGAAAATCTGTCATTTGTGGAAACATGTATGGAACTGGAGGTCATTAAGTTAAGTTAAATATGCCAGACAAAGAAATGTAAATACCTCATGTCCCCACTCATATGTAGAAGCTAAATAAGTTGAGAAGTAGAGAGGGGAATATTGGTCACTAGCAGCTGGGAAGGGTAGGGGGAAGGAAGGAATAGGGAGAGGTTGGTTAACAGAAAAAAAAATTACAGCTAGATAGGAGGAATAAGTTCTAGTGTTCTTTAGCACTGCAGGGTGAGTATAATTACCAATAATTTATATTTTCAAATAGCTAGAAAAGAGAATTTTTTTAATGTTCATAGTACAAAGAAATGATAAATGCTTGAGGTATTGGAAATGCTAATAACCTTGATTTGATCACTAAACATTATATATAGATATGGAAAATCACGCTGTATGCCATAAATATGTATAATTATTATGTGTCAATTAAAAATAATAAAATGATTATATTGTTTTGGCTAGAAAAAATCCTGTTACAGAAAAAGGAAACCCATTAATGGAATAAAATAGCTTTCATTCCTTCATTTTATCTCATGCTTTTTTTCTTAGAATCTCTCTTTTCTCAATTATAAAGTGATAAATTTCAATAAAATTTAAATATGTATTGAATACTCACTGGGTTCTAGGGAAAGGATTGAGAACCACAGGGATATGAACATAGGTGAAACATAGGCCCTATCCAATGGAAATATCACACATAAATGATTTCTAAAGTTGTGTCCAGGGTTTAACTGACAAATTATGTTGGTAATGATTATATATTTCCATTTAAAAAGCTCAGAGTGCAAGTATCTATGGGCATTCCATAATATGACCACAGTATATTGGTTAAATGCAATTTGTATGAGCATATAAATGATTCTAAGAAAAATAGTGTCTTAAGATGCCCTTCCATCCTTTACCCTGGACTAGCTATGTTTCACTTTATTAACCTACCGTAGAACATTAGGCAAAATAGCTATAGCAAAAATCTACTGACAATGAAACGTTACTTACATTTAGATATGTCTTGAGCACTTGGAGAGCATCCAAATGCTTTTGCTCATTTAAGTTAAAGCAGTGATTTTCTGAACAAAATCAGTTTCTCCTTAGCTGATCAAGTGACCTCCATGGGTGTCAAAAAAGATGCCTGGTTTGATGTTGGCACATTCATTAAGTGTAGATGAGAGAACCTGGCAAATCATTGCTCTGTTGCTTAAATGACAACAGAATATATGCAAATTCTGCTTGGTGGCTTGCAGTTACAGAGTCTACTCACAGAGTTTGTATTCTGTATCCTATTGGATCATGGAGTCATTCTCCCACATACCATTGCTTCTAATAAGCTCTCTACACCCCCTTAGCCTAAGGTTTCCTTCCTAATGTCATTTTTCCCACCGCTATTGTTGGTATTATTCCAAGGCTGCTATTCTTTAGATATTTGGCTTCAATATTGTTCAATTTATTTAGCAAATGGACAGATGGGTATTGAACCCTTGATAAGTGTGAGTTAGTTACTCACTTAATTGCTGGATACAAATAACAATGAGACTGAACCCTCCCTTGACTTTACTGTTAGGAGAGACAAACCAATCAAGAGACATCTTCAGATGGTGTGAGGAATTGTTACACTGCAATGAGTGGGAAGACCTATCTCAGTTGAAGTTTGGGTAGGAGTTCTGCAAGAAGAGATGTCATATTTGAGTCCTGAAAGCTGGGTAGGCATTAGCAAAGCATGAAGAAAGGAGTTTTCAAGTTAGAGGAAGTGGAATGTATAAGAGGCTTGAAGGTAAAAGAGAGCTAGGTGTATTGAAAAATTGGCTGTTGCCTTAAAGTGTTTATATGACTTATACATATTATATTTCCTACTTAAATGCATCAAATCAGATTTGGACTTGATCTGATTAAGGAGATTGATGGAAATAAGCCTGCCCCTCCTTGAATAAATCTATTTGTTAAATGAACTTGTGCACTTCTTTTGCTATTTGGCAAAAGTAAAGAAACCATGGTGTGTTTAATGTGTACCTCTGTTAAATACCACCCTTCCTCTCCCACCCTGCACAGACCTGGATCTTAGTCTTGTGTTATTAGTATTCCTGTTAAATTCCTTACTAACCCAAATCCCACAGAAAGTAGAATAATCTCCTCATCACCCCAAATTATTTTGATTCATATATGATACTGAATGATTAGCACTTTTACTTTTAGATTTTTTTAAAGAAATCAAAAGAAACACATGATAAATTTTATTTAGAAAACCCATATTCATGTCACCCAATTTTACAACTGTTAATATTTTGTCATATTTGCTTCTAGTTGTTTTATATTTTTTTAAAAAATGAAACATTATGGATGTAGTTAATAATCCTCTTTGGCCACTTCCCTAGTCTCATCCTTAGATCCCCAAGAGGCAAGAACAAGTAGGAATTTGGTATGTGCCCTTCCTTGCATTCTAGTGCTCTTACTTTTATATATAAATATGTGCATCCACAAACAATTTATAGAATTTTATATGTGTGTGTGATTATTGTTAACTTTTTGTTGTAGAATATTCCAAACATGTGCTAGAGTAGAATAGTATAATGAAAACCCAAACACCCATCACAAAGCTTCGGCAATTAGCTACTCCAGACCAATCATGTTTCATCTATATCCACACACACTAACCCCTAAATCTTCTCCATTATTTTGAAGCAAATCTCAGTCATAATATAATTTTCTTAGTATTTATTTGACTATGTATTTCTAAATGATAATGACTTTTTAAAACAACAATGCTATTATTATCACAACTAAAAATTTTTAAATATTTCTTTATTATTACCAGAAATTTAGTTTTACTTTCCTCCAATTATCTCCTAATATTTATTGTATAGTTTGTTAGAATCAGGGTCCACATAAGGCCCATTGTTTGGAGTTGGTTGCTATGTCTCTTAAATATATTTAAAGTCATAGGTCTGTCACCAATTATTTTCTAGCTATTTATTTGTTCAAAAAACCATGTCACTTGTTTTATAGTTTCCCACAGTTAGGAATTTGCAGATTTTATTCATGTAAAGACTTATAACTTTGTTTCTGTACTTCCATTTCCTGTAAGCAAGTAATTACATCTAGAATCTTGATCACAATCAAGTTTGATATTTTTGGCAAGTCTTCCTTATAGGTAGTATCATATTTCTTTAGGAAATACCTGGTATCTGCTTATATGTTCATTAGTAGTAATTGATAGTCATTGCCTAGATACATTATTTCCTTTAAGACTTATAAAATAGTACTATCCTAACTTCCTGCTTTATTTATTGACCATGCATGTGTGAATCTCTTAGTATCTGATGCCATATTATAGACATTCTTCTGCATATTGTTTATGTTTATTTCTCCATGCTGATAAATAAGTATTTTATGAGTTCCTGGTAACTTCAGTATGGTATTCCATCCTATAGCTTTTTTTTTTAATATTTATCATTTTTCCTATTATTGGATATTTAGGTTATTTCAGAGTTTTTGCTAATACAAATAAAACTGTAAAAACTGTAGGGTACTTCTTTGTAATGATCTCTTGGTACACATAAGTCAAAGCTTCTCCAGAAGTTAAATGTTTAGATCATATTTTAGATTCATTTTCAGTGTTACTAGGTAGTACGAAATTTATCTCCAATTTTCCCAAGGCTTCTTAGGCCTTCCAGTGTCCTTCAGTTGAAAGTGCTCAGCATGCCAATGTGCCATACTTTGGGGTATCATGTTGTGAGCCCCAATGCTGTAATCATTCAGGGAAATTGTATATCACCATTTAATTGCAAAATATGAAAACCGAAGATAAATGAAAGTATTCTTTTGATATATTGTTAAATGAAAACAATAGGAAATATTCTGTGTTATGCCTACAACTATGTAAAATTGTCCATTCAAAAGTATAAATATGTACAAGTGCTGTACAATAAGAAAAGTATGGCTCATCTTTGTCCTCAGTTCCTGGGAGGTAACTCCTAAGGCCTTATAATTTCACAAGTGATAAGAGTATCTGAGCCCCTTGGATCACACCTGAGTTTATGCTAAGTAGGTAACTCAGGATGGGGCCCAGTCACCAGAAAGACTAACCATACATATAACTAGAGGATTAGGGCTTTGAGCCAGGTAATATCAGCCCAACCTCTGGGAATGACATGGGCCTGGATAGTGAGTTCAATCAGCTGTTCAATGATTCAATCAACCATGCCTAGGTAACGAAACCCTAATTAAAAACTCTAGAGAGCAAGACTTGAGTGAGTTTCCTGGTTGGGAAGGTGTAGGGAGTGTAATGTGTCCTGATTCCCTGGGGAGAGGACATGGCATCTCTGCATTTGGGATCCTCCCAGTTCTAGCCCTATGGGTCTCTTCATTTAGTTGGTCCTGATTTGTATCCTTTATGATACAGTTATAAACATAAGTATAGTGCTTTCTTGAGTTCTGTAAATCATTTCAGTAAGTTATCAAACCTGTAGGGATTATAGGAACCCCCAAATGTGTAGCCAACTTGTCAGACATACAGGTGGCTTGGGGACCCACAAACTTGTGACTGGCATCTGAAGTAAGGACAGTCTTGAGGACTATGCCCTTAACCTGTGAAATCTACACTAATTTCGTGTAATTAGTGCCAGAATTGCATTGCAGGATTGCAACAATCATTTTGAAGACTCTGTCAGCACCTTTAAAGCTTAACCTATGCATATTCTTCAACCTAAGAACTTAATTCCTAGGTATATACCTCAGAAAAATGACTGCTATAACCAACAAAACACATGCTCAGATATGTTTATAGTAGCTTATTCATAATATTATAGATTCAAAGAGAAAATAACCCAAATATTAATCAATAGTAGATCTGACAAACAATTCGATTATGGTTGTACAATGTAATACTGTATAGTAATGAAAGAGGAACAAAATACTAACAGACAACAGTGTTGAATGAAAGAAGCCAGACACAAAAGAATACAGACTCTACACTTACATTTTTACAAAGTGCAAAAGCAGGCAAAAATCGCCTATGGTGACATCTCATAATGATAGTTATCACTGGAGGGTATTGACTGGGCAAGTGCTTAGGACTGGGAGCCTTCTAGAATGCTGAAAGTGTTCTATTTCATTATTGGGATGGTGGTAACATAGGAGTATGCATGCAGTTTAAAAATCTACAAATTATAAACTTATAATTTATGTGCTTTTTTGTATATAAGTTATATATTCATTTTAAAAGTTAAAAAAGACAAAAATGCAAATTTCTCAAATGAACGAATTTGTGTGGGAGTGGCATTTTTAGGAATTCTTATATTGGTGCTTTCTAATTAATATGTGAATGTGAGTAATATAAATAATTTTACTCATTCAGAGTAGATGTAATAAATGCCCCAAGGTTTCCACTCAGGATCACTTAAAGCTAGAAAGGCACAAATATCCACAAATATCCTACGTATTTACATATGGTGAATATTACAAAGCTTGATTATGGCACCTGAGAGAGTCGGGGGGCCAGGGTATTGGGTATTAGCTGGCCTCCCACTTACTACTTGCGTGTTATTGGGCAATGGCAGTAAGAGCTCTTTGGTAAGTTAAGGTAGAAATAATGCTTATAAACATCACACACACAGGAAATACCCTTAAGTGTAACCTTTAGAGTTATTGTCACTGGCCATTATCACATAGAAATGCCAGCTGGAAGAGACAACTTTTATATTTCCGGACTTCTAAAGTTCCTGGCATTTGAGTTCTTATTCTTTGTCTGAAAAACTGAAAGCAACAATAATAATAGCTATAGAGAGAGGAGGTCTCTTAGAGCAGGAAATGTACACTCAGGGTTAAGCTCCATCCTCTCTGAAAATGCAGCAGACTTCCTACAGAAGGGAGCCCTGAGCTGGGGCTGTTGCACTTGAGGCCTGTCCCTTGTATGCTCATTTACAAATAAATTTAGCAGAATCCCTAGAGGGGAGGTAAGGGAAAACCTTGGCCTTAGATAGAAAAGCAAAGGTCCTTAAGCCTGAAATGAAGAAAAACATATTCATTTGGCTTTAAATAAGGCCTTAGGCTGAGTTTGAAATTGAATTTTAGTCTTAGAGTTTGGGTAAGCATACCAATAGGTAGTGTATCATTCTTCATTTTTGTTTGTTTTGGGGGGGTTGGATAATGATGTTTAGAAAATTCTGGCTTTCAAAATATCTCAATTTAGAAATTAAATAAATATGTCATAAAATACCATGTAGATTTTAACATTTCTTTTAGTTTTTAATTCAGTGCTGCATGAGTGAAATATATCTCAAATTTCTATCTATAACATTTTTAGTTTAGTGTCTTTACTGTTGTCCTGAAGCATTTACATTTTATGTATATTTTATAATTTTTTTCCCTCAAATCATTATTTTTCTAAACTGTATGCATTGAACAATGATGTAAAATTTAAAAAGAAAGAAATCGATAAAAGTTTTGGCTATATTATTTTAGAAATCGTGTATTTTAAAACACTTTTAGTGTAGAACATCTCAGAGATTTTAATGTTCTATTATGCATGGTTAATGTCTAGGCTGATTTTCTACAACTTATCTAACCCAAGAATTCCTTTGTTTCTTGCCTACCACGCTTACTGGCATACTTTGACACTGATTTTGTAGAAAAATTATCCTGATGATAATATACACACACACACAGTAAGATGTGATTGCTTTGGCATATAAGACCTTTCACAGGGAGAAAACTCACATATATGACTTTCTTTTTAAGTAAAATATTTGATAATAGTGGAAAGTAGTGGTAAGTTTAGGCAAAATGATCAAAGTGACTGTGTGTTCTCTGACTTGACTGTAGATGCTATAGTAGTTACACAATATGTGGTATTATTTAATTAACTATTTGACAACAGAACTGGTTATTATTGAAATTTTACCCTTTCATAATCCCTCATTATAAAAGAACATATATATGTATAATATGATTTATTTTCATTAATAAAAGTGTCAAAACTTCAATAATTTTGCTGTACCAGATTCCTAAAATGATAAAATATAATTACTTTTGGTGGTGTACCTATAGTTTGTGAAACCATCTTTAAAATATAATTTAGTTGAGTGGGGTTATTTTTAAGTATTCTGGGAAATAAAATTGTCTCAGAAGAAGAATTTGCATTTTGAAATCTGATTTTATAGCCACAGTGATCATAACATCATTCAATTCACACAAAAGAATTTAATCTAGAGACTATGTCACATTTGCATGAAGTATCTAGTTCCAAAATACCTCCTACACAAATTTGAATTGAATGTGTTCCCTGCTTTCTCAGTGTTACTAAAAGACCAAAATAATACCCTGCTCACCAATATATGATAAAAACTCAGCAGTATATATTTTCAGAGAGCATCTTTGATATAAATATGCAGTTCATTTTTATTTCGAAGTATCATTATAAGATGACTTCAATATTCCTTAATGGGTTATAGGGATCATTCCCCTTATCCCCTGCTAGAAATGGGCCCCATTTATGCACAGAATATGCACAACAGAACGTGATGGGAGAACTAACTCTATGTCAGTGACCTCTTTCTACTGTTAATTTTTCTTTCAGCTGGTGACTGAAAGAAAATTATCCCCCCGTGTTCTCTGTGTTTGTTGGTACAGAAGTTTTGTGATGACATTTTTAAAGTGGTAAAGAATGATCCTGCAGAACAGCATGAGGGCTATCAAGCCAGCTCGGATCCACACAATTGTGTGGCCATTGGCTTTCTTTAGCTCTGTGCATTGTTAATGTTGGTTCTGAGGAAATAGGGGTGAGGCAGGGTTGGAAGCGTAACTGGGGTAGAGAACTTGGCAGTATATGTAGAGAAGAATCCTATACCATGCCCGGTGACCTTTCATGCTGCTATCCTATAGCTGGCCCAAGCTGAAAAAAAAAAAAAGAGAGAGAGAGAGAGAGATACTGTAATTTTAAATTAATTTTTAATGTTTGGATTAAGAAATTGAACTAAATTTAGGCATGAGCTTAGATTGTTATTAAGACTTGAAAAGATAATAGAATTTACTGAAAACAATTCAAATGTTCACCAGTGGCAATGGATAAACACATTGTGGTATATCCATACAAAGGAATACTACTCAGCAATAAAAACAAACAAGCTACCGATACATATAACAACATGGATGAATCTGAAAAGCATTGTATTGAATGAAAGTTGGCAGACACAAAAGACCACATTCTCTGTGATACCATTTATATGAACTAAGAGAAAAGGCAAAAATATAGTGATAGAAAGCAGACCAGTGGTTCCAGGGGCTGGGGATAGGAGGCAGAGATTGACGACAGAGGGGCAAGAAGGAACTTGTTCCAGGTAATGGAAATGTTTTATGTAATAATTATCATGACTGTATGCATTTGTCAGATTTCATTAACTTGTACACTTAACATTGGTGACTTTTACTCTGTGTAAATTATACCTAAATAAAATCGATTACAAAAAAGTATGGTAGAATTGACTAGTAAGGGGGGAGGGGATTTTATAATTTGATAATACCAAAAAGTCACCAGAAAAATTATGGGGACAGCCTGAGTTTCATGCAGAATCTGGACAAGAATTGATGTCAGTTAACAAACTTAAAAGGAAAGTGGAAGATAAAAATGATTACACCCATGAGGTCTTGTTCATTGTAACTGTTAAATATGTAAAGCACATATCCGAGTGGTTAGCACATAGAATGCATTTAATAAATGCTTATTGCTGGTATTTTTATTGTTGTTGTTGTTATTGTTTAGAGTGCCTAGACAACCTAATGGGAGTTGTGAACACAGGAGAGACAGAAGCTTTCTCAGACCTTCCAGTGGAGAGAGCCTATGAGTGGTTCTGGTGATTTGAAATACACAATATGAAGTAGAAGTTATCAATGACTTATTTAGGGGAATTAATGACCTATAATGTGTCACAGAAGCTGAATATGAGAGCATCGTTTCTCTGACACATTCTGAGTTTTTCAGCCCTTGTCAAGTCATTTCTGAGCTATCTCAATCTATTGTGAGGAGTCTTAGAAGAATTTTGCATCTGGTAAGAGTTAAGAATTCCTAAATTTGCAGGCATTCAACAGAAGTCATGGCTATATACAGAACATTGAAATCATTCAGAAATGTTCTTTGATCATTAGAGAAATGGGTAGTTTGCCAACAATGACGATAGGAGTGTTAACTTTTTTTACCTCATGTTAACCTTGATCTTCACATGTGCTGCCATAAAGAACATACAATAATAGCTGGCATCTATTGATTTTTTTTTAATGTGCCCAGACTGACTGTGCTAAGTAAATTTCATGAATTGTCACATTCAAACCTCATCACAACTTTAAGAAATAGATACAGATAGGGAAAGAGTTTTCACAAGAATTAAGAAGCAGATCAAAAGTTTAATCTGACTGTAACAGTTGAGAATCACTGATGTGAACCACAGGATGAAACTTGGTGAGGGAATATTAAGCCTTATCAGAGCTGGTTTGCTGACATTATGTTTCTGTTGTTGCATGTCCTGTCCTGGGGATAGGATGGAGATAGATAACTGACATCTAGCCCAAGCTCTCTGTTCCTTCCAAAATATGTCCATAGGAGAGCAGTATATACTAGATAGTCAATAAATGATTGTTGAATGACTTAATTAACAGGTCCGTTTAGAAAGCAGGATTTGTATACTATATTCCTAGGGTCTAAAAGATACCAAACATAGCATCAGGTTGATGTTGAAAAATGGTATATAAGTTATTTTCATGACTTCCCAGCTGAATAAGTCTATTTTGAAGTCCATTTTGGTGCAATAGGCACATTTCTGTGTTAAATTGCTTGCATTAGCAATAACTTGGGTTTTGATAAATCTTTAATTATATTTAAGGATTATTACACTGAGACAGTTGTTGATCCTAAATGTAGAATCTAATGGGTACATTTATCATTTCCTAATCATACTGAGCTTTGAGCTTTTGGTTATCTATTTTCCAAGAGGGTAGAAATGTTGTTTCTTAGAATAAAAATGTTCTTTGTAATGTGAGCAGTAGATTGAAGCTGTGCAGATTGGTTCTTTAATGAAATAGGCAAAATTCCAATGGAACTGACAACCTTTATTTCTATTTGTTGTATTTTTTTTCTCATTACAGATGGACCCAATTCAGAAAGCTGTAATAAATCATACATTCGGGGTTCCTCTTCCTCATCGAAGAAAGCAAATCATATCATGCAACATTTGCCAGTTGAGATTTAATTCTGATGTAAGTTTATCATTTAGTATTCACTAAAACATGTATTATGCTGTTCTGATCCTGCAGGAGAAAATATTTTTAAAAACACTTTTCTCTAATAACTGAGCATGTCAAAATTCAAAGATAGCATTTAATTCCTTATGTGCTTTGATTTTGGAGTTTATTATATTTTGCTTGGGTTTTCACTATACAAAATCCGTACACATACAAGTTTTTATACTTGCAATTTAGTGTTTGTTTTTTATTTTATTTTATTTTATTTTTTTGGTCTCTTGGGAATGCTACATGTAGGTAATACACTCTGCCTTTGGGAATAGGACTAATGAGGCTTTCAATACATTACACCTCTGAAATAAGGTAGGAAACAAATCATATTTTTAAGGCCAATAGTTTGGCTCTGTAAACTTTTTTTCCCTAACATGAAAGCCCCAAATTCCAGATCAGCCATTGTGTCCTTACTTATATTTGTGTTAGAAATCTCAAGTTATTGTCCTAGGAATATTAACATTTTAACAGGGGATCCTAAAGACCTCAAATCATTTAAGCCCCAAAACAATAAAACTTAAGTGGAGAACACACAGAAGGGAAATATGTGTGGACCTGTCCAGTGCTTTGCAAGTTATTCAGGGAGTTATTCACACCTTTTATACCTTTTCTAGGATTAGGGAGGACTGTGGATCCATTACAGTGATAATAACTTTGACTTATGTAAACCTTAAGCAAATGAGGGTTAAGGTCTTTTCTTGTCACATTTATGCTTACTTAGTAGTATTTTGTTATGACAGAAATGTGTTTTGACAAATTTTGGTAACAAGAAGTTCCCTTGAGATATTATTATTTGAAGATATTATGTATCCTTAATCTTAAGGTTATGTACACACAATTTTGTCATAGAAAATATATTTGCTTGATTTATTTTTAATAATGAATATACCACCATTGTGATAATTAAATAAAAAAAATAAAAAAATAATTTTGACTTGTGGCCAATGTGAATAATCTGTTTTCCCCTTTCTCCGCTAAACCTGCTTTGGTGTGGGGTTAGTTCTGAGAGATGCAGAAGAGAGAGGGAATGTTGGTTTGGAAGAAATAGAAATTGGACACTGTTCATACTCTAGGCAAACAGAGGGGCCAGCCCTATCAAAATGGACTCCTCCAAGGTGCCGTGATCTAATCCTAGCCTGATAGTGTGAAGATGACCAAACAGATCTGGATTCTGGAAAATGTTAAGCCTTCCAGTATTTAATCTCTCCAGACAAGTAGCTCCTTTGGATGTTCTTGTGATGAGGGTAGGATACAAGATAACAAGGTATAGGAAATAGCGGTGGCATAAATAAAATTGTTTCGTCTGTGAGGAGAAGAATTCATTTTGCATAAGGATTGCTGTTGTCTTATGTACTCATACCTACTAGTGCAATCGTCAGGTAATTTTGTAACATCACTTTTGTTGACTTAGGAAAAAGAAGAGTAAATTGCCTAATTGGTACCTGTCTTAGTCTCTTTGGCCTGCTAAAACAAAATACCATAAACTAAGTAGCTTATAAATTACAGAAATTTATTTCTAACAGTTCTATAGGCTGAGAAGTCCAAGATCAAAGTGCTGGCAAATTCAGTTTCTGGTAGGGGCCTGCTTTCTGGTTTATAGATGGTACATTTTCAGTGTATTCTCTCACATAGTAAGAAGGATAAAGGAGCTCCCTTGAGCCTATATTATTTTATTTATGTATTTATGCCAAAATTATGTTTATTATAATAGCATTGTTTTTTAATTATAAAACTTCAAAGACAATTCTTTGCCCCAAGATATGGCAATGGTTACTTTAGTTGACTCATCCAGTTATTTGAGTATAATGTAATCATTGAAATGTTTACAAAAACCATGTAATATAACTTTGAAAATGTTTATAAAAGAATGTTAAGTAAGTTAAGAAGGATCATATCTAGTCAGTTTTAATTATTAATGAGGAAATGCAGATAAGAAGCATCCAGCAAGTCAACATACTAATGGTATCCATTTTTGGAGGAGGATAGAATGGTAGAAAGCACAGCAAGAATGGGAAATAGAGTCTAAATGAGTTAGCATGTCTTAGCTGTGACTTATTATGTTATACTCAAGTAAGGTCTCTTTTCCTCAACTTTCCCAACTTTGTAAAATGGGGGATAATATAAATATTAGAAGTATTGTTTTAATAAACCAATTAATACATACAAAGCATTTAGAATATCACCTGAAACAAGTAAGCATCTTTAATACTAGCTATAAATTGTATAATAGATGCTCTACCTTTCTGTATCATATTTTATATTTATTTATTTATTTTTATTTCAGAATATTATGGGGGTACAAACATTTTGGTTATATAAATTGCTTTTGTACCATTTTGGTCAAAATAATAAGTGTACCTATCCCCTAGATAGGGTGCATTATATCTGTTAGGTGTGAATTTACACATCCCTTCCTCCCCTCTCCCACATGCTTGATTTCTGATGACTTTTATTTCTATATATACACATAAGTATTCATCATTTAGTTCTAATTTAATGGTGAGTACAGGTGGTGTTTGTTTTACCACTCTTGTGACACTTCACTTAGAAGAGTGCTCTCCAGCTCCATCCAGGTTAGTACAAGAGGTATTAGTTCACTGTTTTTTTATGGCTGAACAGTACTCCATGAAGTGTGTGTGTGTGCATGCGTATATATACGTACACACATTTTATTAATCTACTCATGTACTGATGGGCACTTGGTTTGTTCCCACGTCTTTGCAATTGTGAATTGTGCTGCTATAAACATTCCAGTGCAGATATCTTTTTTATAGAGTGTCCTTTTTTCCTTTGTGTAAATACCCAGTAGTAGGACTGGTGGGTCAAATGGTAGTTCTATTTTTAGTTCTTTGATATATCTCCATACTACTTTCCATAGAAGTTGTACTAGTGTCCAGTCCCACCAGCAGTGTATGAGTGTTCCTATCTCTGTATCCAGACCAACATTTGTTGTTTTTTGTAATTTTTGATAAAAGCCATTCTCACTGGAGTTAGGTGATATCTCATTGTGGTTTTGATTTGCATTTCCATGATGATTAGAAATGTTGAGCATTTTTTGATATGTTTGTTGGTCATTTGTCTGTCTTCTTTTGAAAAGTTTCTGTTCATGTTGTTTACTCACTTTTTAATGGGGTTGTTTGATTTTTTTCTTGCTGATTTGCTTGATTTTTTTATAGATCCTGGTTATCAGCCCTTTATTGGATATATAGCATGAAAATATATTCTCCTATTCTATAGGTTGTCTATCCACTCTAATGATTGTTTCCTTGCTATGCAGAAGCTTTTTAATTTGACCATGTCCCATTTATTTTTGTTGTTGTTGTGATTGCTTTGGGGGGCCTTCTTCATAAATTCTTTGCCTAGGACAATGTCCATAAGAGTTTTTCCAACATTTTCTTCTAGAATTCTTATAGTTTCATGCCTTAGGTTTAAGTCTGTATCCATTGTGAGTTGATTTTTATGAGTGATGAGAGATGTGGATCCTGTTTCAGTCTTATGCATGTGGCTATCCAATTTTCCCAGCACCATTTATTGAATAGGGATTCTTTTCCCCAGTGTATGTTTTTGTCTGCTTTGTCAAAGATCAGATGGTAATATGATGATGGTTTTATATCTCGGTTTTCTCTTCTGATCCCTTGGTCTATGTCTCTGTTCTTCTGCCAGTGCCATGCTGTTTTAGTTACTATAGCCTTGTAGTATAGCTTGAAGTCTGGTAAATTGATACCTCCCAATTTGTTCTTTTTGTTTAAGGTTGCTTTTGCTATACGGGATCTTCTTTGGTTCCATACAAAGCATAGAAATATTTTTTTCTAGATTTGTGAAAAATGCTGTTGGTATTTTAATAGGGATTGCATTGAATCTGTAGATCACTTTGGGTAGTATAGACATTTTAACAATGTTGATTCTACTGATCCATGAGCATGGTATGTTTTTCCATCTGTTTATATCCTCTGCTATTTTCTTCCACAGTGTTCCTTGGGCCTATTTTATAAGGGCACTAATTCCATCCATGAGGGTTCTTTCCTCACAACCTTATCACCTCCCAAAAAGCCTTACATCCTAATGCCATCATTTTGGGGGTTAGAATTTGAACATATGATCTAAATTTGGCAAGAATATAAACATTCAGTCCATAGCAGCACTTAAATGATATTTGCTGCTAAAAAGAAAGAATACACCAAACATATAGCATTTTATTTGAAGAGATGTCTTTTGTTTATTTGTTCATTTTTTAATACTGAGCACTTTGATTTGAATTATATAAATTTATCATGGGATTATTTATTAACAATATTTTCAAGTGATGATAGTTACATAATATTCTCTATCAGCTGTTTTATAGAATTCTCCTAACAGGAAAATCAGAGTTTTGAACTGGGCTGCATGCAGTGGCTCACGCCTATAATCCTAGCACCCTGGGAGGCCAAGGCAAGAGGATCACTTGAGCTCAGGAGTTTGAGACCAGCCTGAGCAAAACCAAGACTCCGTCTCTACTTCAAATAAAAAAAATTAGCTAGGCCTTGTGGCGTGAGACTGTAGTCCCAGCTACTTGGGAGGCTAAGGCAGGAAGATTGCTTGAGCCCAGGAGTTTGAGGTTGCAGAGAGCTGTGATGACACCACTGCACTCTAGCCCTGGCTACAGAGGGAGACTGTCAAGAAAGAAAAGAAAGAAGAAAGAAAGAAAGAAAGAAAGAAAGAAAGAAAGAAAGAAAGAAAGAAAAAAAGAAAGAATTAATTTTGAATTCAATAGTTGTAATTTTAGTCATTTTTAAATGCTTAAAAGACAATCATAGAGTTTCATAATTGTTATTTTAAGTGGCTCCCTTTTAGTTCTTTTCTCTTTAAATTGTATTGATACTTCACTTTGGAACTGATCAGATAATGATGTAAAGTCTCCTAGGAACCATGTTGCCAGCTTCTTACGTCTAATGGGGCTATTTCAAATATCTCCTCCTGCCAATGATTCACTGTCAATATTCTGTTCTCTATTAGCGATACTTCCTATAAACTAGGAATCATAAAGGGACTTCAAGGTCATTGAATCTTATCTCCCACTGAGTGCAAAAATCCCCTATGTCATGTCCAGGCCAGTTCTTTTGGTTGATTATTCCAAGTGATAGATCAATCACAACTTCCAGAGAGTGATTCTGTTTTTTGAGGGTTTCAAATTCTGTAGATTGATATCAAAGTCATGTTAGAACATTTTGGAAATATTATCTGATATGCTTTAGGAATTGTATACACACATAAATGATAGTTAACATTAACATAAAGAACATGACGTTCTTCAAATATATAGGCATGCCTCTACTCATTGTATGTCTCTGTCTCACATTTTGGCAATTCTCTCAATATTTCAAACTTTTCTATTGTTATTGTATCTGTTACAGTGGTTTGTTATCAGTGATCTTTGATGTTACTATTATAATTGTTTTGGGGCAACTTGAATTGCACCCACACAAGATGGCATATTTAATCAATAAAAGTTGTGTTCCAACTGTACCACTAGCGGGCCATTCTTCTGTCTCCCTCCCTCTCCTTGAGCTTCCCTATTCCCTGAGATTAGGCCAATTAAAAACCCTACAATGGCCTCTGAGTGTTTATGTGAAAGGAAGAGTCATATGTCTCTCAATTTATATCAAAAGCTAAAAATGATTAAGCTTAGTAAGGAAGGCATGCCAAAAGCCAAGACAGGGCAAAAGCTAGACTCTTGCTCCAAATGGTTAGCCAAGTTGTGAATGCAAAGGAAAACTTGTTGAAGGTTATTAAATGTGCTACTCTAATAAACACATGAATGATAAGAAAGTGAAACAGGCTTATTGCTGATATGGAGAAAGTTTTAATTGTCTAGATAGAAGATCAAAGCAATCATAACATTCCCTTAAGCCAAAGCATAATCCAGAGCAAGCTCCTAACTCTCTTCAATTCTATGAAGCTTAAAAGAGGTGATGAAACTGTAGAAGAAAAGTTTGAAGTTAGCAGAGGTTGGTTCATGAGGTTTAAAGAAAGAAGTTAACTCTATAATATAAATATGCAAGGTGAAGCAGCAAAGGCTCATGTAGAAGCTGCAATAAATTCTCAAGAAAATCTTGCTACGATTATTGATGCAGATGGCTGCACTAAACAACAGATTTTCAATGGAGACAAAACAGCTCTCTTCTGGAAGAAGATGCCATGTAGGACTCTCATAGCTAGAGAGGAGAAGTCAGTGTCTGTCTTTGGATCTTCAAAGGACAGGCTAACTCTCTAGTTAGGAGCTAATGCAGCTAGTGACTTAAAGTTGAAGCCATTGTTCATTGACCATTCCAAAAATCCTAGGGCCCTTAAGAATTATGGTAAATCTACTGTGCCTGTGCTCTATAAATGGAATAAAGCCTGGGTAACAGTACATCTGTTTAGAGCATAGTTTACTGAATATTTCAAGCCAACCATGGAGACCCACTGCTCAGAATAAAAGATTACTTTCAAAACATTATTGCTCATTGACAATGCACCTGGTCACCCAATAGCTCTGACAAGATGTTCGAAGAGACTAATGTTGTTTTCATGTTGATAATACAACATTTATTCTGCAGCCCATGGGAAAAGGAGTAATTTTGACTTTCAAGTCTTATTATTTAAGAATACTTTTCATAAGGCTGTGGCTGCCACAGATCGTCATTCCTCTGATGGATCTGAGCAAAGTAAATTTAAACCGTATGGAAAGGATTCACCATTCTAAATGCCATTAAGAATATTTATGATTTATGGGAAGTGGTCAAGGTATCAACCCTCATGGATGACTTTGAGGGTTTCAAGACCTCAGTAGAGGAAGTAACTGTAGATGTTGTGGAAATATCAAGAGAGCTAGACTCATAAGTGAAGCCTGAAGATGTCACTGAATTGCTGCAATCTCATGATAAAACTTGAACAGATGAGGAGCTGCTTCTTATGGATGAGCAAAGAAAGTGGTTTTTTCAGATGAAATCTATTGCTGGTGAAGATGCTATGAATATTGTTGAAATTGCAACAAAGAGGTTTAGAATGTTGCATGAACTTAGTTGATAAAGCAGCAGCAGAGTTTGAAAAGAATGACTCCAATTTTAAAAGTTCTACTATGGGTAAAATGCTATCAAACAGCATCACATGCTACAGAGAAATCTTTCATGAAAGGAAGAGTCAATTGATGCAACAAACTTCATTGTTGTCTTTTAAGAAATTGCCTCAGCCACCCCAACCTTCAGCAATCACCGCCTTTACCATTAAGCAGCCAACCACATTGAGGCAAGCCCCTCCACCAGCAAAAAGATTATAACTCAATGAAGGCTCACGAGATTGTTAACAAGATTTTTTTAACAATAATGTATTTTTAAATTAAGGTATGTGCATTATATTTTGAGACTCAATGCTGTTGCACACTTCATAGACTACAGCATAGTGTAAGCATCACTTTTATATGCACTGAGAAATGAGAAAATCCATGTGACTTACTTAATTGTGATATTCACTTTATTGCAGTCTTGTGGAACCAAATTTGCAACATCTCCAAGGTGTGTCTGTATCATTTTACAGTTCTGGAGGAGAAAGGTCTTAAATGAATCTCACTAGGATAAAATCAAGGTGTCCTCAGGGTTATGTTCTTTCTGGAGGCTTTAGAGGAGGATCCAGTGTTTTCCTTTTTTTTTTTTTTTTTCAGTTTCTGGAGGCTGCCTACATTCCTTGGCTTGTGATGCCATCCCATCTTCAAAAATTGCAATAGCCAATTGAGTCCTTCTCATTCCTAATCATTCTGACTTTCAGTCCTTGCCTCTCTCTTCCACATTTACAGACCCTTGTGATCACAATGGGCCCACCTGGATAATTCAGGATAGTTTCCCTATTTCATGATCAGCTGATTAGCAACCTTACTTCTATCTGCTAACCTAATCTCCCTTTGTTTTATAATATAACACATTCATAGTTTCCAGTAATTAGGATTTAAACATCTTTGGGAACACATTAATTTGCCTACCACAGATATTGTAGTTTATTTGGATGTCAGATGTCAGTTTGAACTAAATTTCATGACCACTTGAATTTTTCAGATAATTACTCAGTCCAGTTTCATTGGTCTATGTAAGCTAGACCCATATGAATTCATTGACCTTACATTTTGTTTTATACAGAAACTTGGATATAAATTCACTATGCAGTGTTAATTTTAAATATTGCAGTTTTATTTTTTAATAGGAAGATCGAATGCTGAGTTTATTAATGACATTTAACAACATTTTAACTATGTTTTACAAACAAAACATGATCATTGCAGAACTGAAATATAGGAATAGAAACTCTCTAAGAAACTTAAAAAGTATTTTTGTATTATTATATATCAATAAGAGGAACTCATGTATTAGAAATATTGACCAGCCATGCCTATAAGTACTAATTGTATAGAATATTTAGATACTGAATGCCAAGATCAATTGGATTTATCAATCATTCACATATGAGAAGATAATCCCTATGTAAAGAAAAAACATAATGTAAATATACATATATATCATATTGGATCATTAATCCCAAGAAAAGTCTTTCTAATCCCAATAAAATAGCCCTTCTGTTCTTTCCAGGTAAATCTGGAATTTGTGTTCCTGTCTCCATTTTTAGACCTAGAATCTTTCTGGAAAAATAACACTGTAATTCAGTTGTATGCTTGGCTGAATACTCTATGACATAGGAAAGTATTTTTGCCTTATGAACCTTTTTACATTTCAAAGCCTCTTCTCCTTCCAATGAAAATAATAGCTTGTAGTTCTTTTCATCTTTGGATCATGAAAATTCAATTTCCTTTCCCTCTAAGCTTTTATTTATTTTTTTAACCCTTCATATCATAAACTGTGTAGTTTGGTGTCTCACCATACCTATTTCCTGTATGATCCAGTTTCCATTTTTGGCCCTGCAGATAGTTTTTAAAATGTCATTGATTATATTGTATGCATTTTAAATCAGATTACCTTTTCCTGGTGTAGGCTTTTTCTTGATAAAACCTCTTTTTGACATTCATATGAAACATACATAGGGTTATGTAGAAAGCTTCCAATTAAAGCCTAAAGGGTTATAATTTGTCCAGTTATTTTATCAGCATCTTAAAATAAGCATAAATTACCATGGGGCCTGGGCAAGTTATTAAGTGTGCCTTTGAAAAACAATTTATAGCAGGCCCAACATGCATATATGTGTATTAAATGAAGTAGAGAATGAATACTCAATGATTGTTTATAGAATGGAAAATAGTATCTCAGATCCCAAACTAAGGAATTATAAAATTGTAGTATCTTAGTGTTATTATAATTAACCTTCTAACAATGGAATTTCATATTATGTTGGACACAGAAGAGACCTTTTGTTAATTTCTCATGCAAAAGCTGAGGTGCAGATTGTGCAGGAGATCTGTACAAGGCCATGTGGCCACTAGCTGGCTGGGTAGGGCCAGTGTTTTCTTTTCTACTGTTTACACCACATCTGATCAGGGTAGGACAGCAAGTCCATTCTGAAGTTCCACTGGATGCTACAACAATGTCACAGTGTAAGATCTGTGTGTTTCCTGCTTAGTTAGGCAGTCCTAGATAGAAGGCCTGGGGGTTTCGTTCCTTATGGAACTAGCCGGAAGGAGGCAGAATTATTACAGAAAGCCATTCAGGAGCTACATCTCACGCACAAGAGCTCACGAGTCCTCTGAAATGGTATTACTTGTATTCAGTCACACACAATTCAAGCACAAACATGTGGAAAGTTTAAATTGAAATTCAGATTCATAAACTATAATGCAGTAACAACATGTCCTCTAGGACTTGGACTGTCAAGCATCAATTACTTTGGGGAACTGTTTGATATACCAGAAGGGGGAAACAAAAACCTCATTAAAGCAAAACGTTGTTTGGAGACCTCATACTCCCCTAAAAGGGGATATTTGGGATCATCACCAATATAATTGATAACTTTTCCAATGCTATTATGAAATAGAAATTAACTTTTCTGCACTTTAGAACCCAGAAATGTAGTGAAACTAAGCTATGTGACTGTACTTAATTCATATCTCTTAGTCATAGCAGCCATAACCAAGTATGTCAATATAATGATGAACATGCTGATAGAAGTAGTCTTTTTTACCAAATGATCAAATTAGATAATTAAGCTTACTCAACATCATGGCTTAAGATATCTTGTTAATATTTAAATCAATATTATTGGTGAAGTTGATGTTTAAAAGAAATACTGCTTAGGTGGGGTAAACACAAAAACTAGTAGAGGTTTTATTGGGATCAAAGAACTATTCTTTTACTTCTTTCTCCTTTTGCTTTATTTTCCAAACATCCTTTTCAAGTATGCTTGAATTCTGTTAAGGAAAAGGGAATTGTGTATCTATTATTCTGTTACGGTTTTTAAGGCACATATTTTGTCTCAAATTATAAATACCATTTTTACAACCTCAGTTGCAATTTTCTAAAGATTTCTTTAAGACCGGCCAGTGAGAGTACAGATATTATCATTTTCACATTGATTTCAGAATTTTATTACACATCCTATGAGAAAGGTTAATAAAAACCTATGTGCATGGGATGTACATCTAATCTCAAAGCTGAAAGCAGCCTCCAGGAAAGCAGAGTGAAATGGTAGGAAAAGCATCACATTAGGAATTAGGCAATGTGTTGTCTAGAGTTGCCTACTCTGTTTGGTCACATGTCTTTGGACTCTGCACTGAACCTACAGGTTCCACAAACATTTAATTTCAAATGAGTAGCCATACCTTATAGTGATGTTGTAAGAATTAAATAAAATATGACATGTAGCCGATTGGATTGCAAACTGTGTAGTAAATGAAATTGAAAGGCTGTTTTTATCGTATAAGATAAAAAATGCAGTTATATTTTCTTTTGAGTGTTAAACTACTCCTTAATAACATCAAAATTTGAAAATATCTTTGCTTTTTTAAAAAAGCATTTAAAAGGATATATTCTGTTTAAAATGTTTGTATTTCATGTTTTTTCTGTTAAGCTATGAGACACTCACTCTTGGTAATTTTTTACCTTTTAAAAAAATGCAGGGACAGCTTGTTCCTGGCAAACCTGCCTCTATTAAAAACTTTCAACCGCTGTTGCTGCTGCTGCTGTGTCCCAGAGGATCTTCTGAGGGACCCAGTTATAAATGAAATTTTCATGCAGCTTTGAAACATCTCTTTCATAAGAGAGTGTCCTATGTCTGCAGGACTCAGAGTTTTCCGAAGCTTTGGCCTGAGCACTATGGTCTTTCCACTGGGTGCTTTTTTCTTCTTCAAAAGCAGTCCTTTGACAGGGCCATTTTGCTTGCATATAAGGGAGACACATCTGAGCAGTTGATGAGGTTTAGTTGCGCTGCCAGGTCACCCTTTTATGAGGAGCTGGCTCCGGAGAGTGTGGTGATGGCCTATAGGTTGTGGCAATGTTTGAAACAAGTGACTGGGAGGTCGCTTTTGAAGGGCTTATACTCCGAGTGTGCATTTGGGGCACATTTCATCCTCAACCTCGCCCCACTTCCTGAATGGAACTCACAGCTCTGTCAGGAATTTTCAGAAAAAAAAAAAAAAACTGAAACAGAAGGACCAAGCAAGAAATATTGGGTCTAGCTGTTAGAGATTTCAGGAGAAAATGAGCCAGCCAAGAACATAGGAATCTATTTAAGCAGTGTGCTTCTTTGGCAGGATTTTTTAAATAAAACCCCAACTATTGGGTCATTTCAGGACTCTCTGAAATCAGGCTTTGGTACTCCAAAGTTTCATCTGGGGATTGAATGAAGGGGAAAAGACTGAGAATTGAGAAATCTTTATAAAAGAGTCCATATTTCTCTGAGTTTCTTTTCTTTATAAACAAAATAACAAAATTTATTTTTCTAGCACATTTCTCCTAAACATGGAAAATTTAACCCTGAATGTCTAGAAAAAGAACGTTGATTTTACATATGACTAGTAAATGCATACTTAACCTCCACTAAACACAGGGATATTTGCATTTCTATGTAGTATTGTAAGCAACTCATAGTTGTTTTATATTAGTGCATAGAGATGTCTAAGAAATTGTCCTATTTATAGATTGTATTGATGGAGAAAGCAAAGGCCACAATATTTAGTTGACTTTTTCAAGGCTCTTTTAACAGCTAATTGGACAAGAAACAGGACTTTTAAGTCCCAATATAGCCCAATATAGTATTTTTATTTATCATATCAGGTGCCATACCCTAGGGGAAATTTATTTAGAGAATTGCATTGACATCAGCTGATAGTTTTGAACTAAGACAATTGGCCACGTAAGTCAACACACAATGCAGAAGTTAATCATGGGTGGATACCAATGGTATACTCACGGGTTGCTGGATATAGGAACACATTTCAAATTTGACAGCCACTTAAAAGGCATTACTATTGTAGTAAATAAGTAAATATTGAAAGAAGTAGGAGAGAATCTGTGCTGAGAGTCTGTTTCATTAAATGTAAAGAGTTTAAGAAAAGGGTTAAGCATGGGAAAAAGCATGGAAAGACAGAAGGTGGAGGGTAGAATGTGGCAGTGAAGCAAGAGGTATGTTTCCAATTAAATGAACTAAAAGTTGTCCATAGGACCCCAGAAAATGAGACAAGAAGCCATTAATGCTAGGAAGGCTTTAAAAGCCTTAAATATCATTCAACAAATGTTGAGTAAATAAATGAATGAAGTGCTTAAAACCAGAAACAGTTTTCCCTATTGCCATGACAAGGACATGAAGGTAGAAAGGGGAATCTCTATGATGTTCTAACTTTCAGCTTCACTAAGGGGCATTAAGAATTGCTAGATTTGCTTTTCTTTTTTTTTATTTCAGCATATTATGGGGGTACGAATGTTAAGGTTACATATATTGTCCTTGCCCTCTCGTCTCAAGTCAGAACTTCAAGTGTGTCTATCCCCCAGATGGTGCGCATGGCACTCATTATGTATGTATATATCCACCCCCCCCCACCAGCCCGATACCCGATAAATGTTATTCCTATATGTCCACTTAGGTGTTGATCACGAAGTGCCCATCACTACATGAGTGGATTAATAAAATGTGGTATATGTATACCATGTAGTAATATTCAGCTATAAGAAACAACGGTGATATAGCACCTCTTGTATTTTCTTGGATAGAGCTGGAACCCATTCTACTAAGTGAAGCATCCCAAGAATGAAAAAATAAGCACCACATGTACTCACCAGCAAGAATTGCTAGATTTTGATATAAATGAATTTTAGGATTATTTTTCCCCAATGCCTAGTATCTCCACAATGCAGAATTCACATCTTAAACAACTGACTCTCTGAAACCTAAACATGAAAATTCACATGTATTTAAAAAGAAATGAATAAGTGAAATTATACTTGAGCATGGCCTAGCAACTGGTCTCATGAAAGCTTTCTTTGCAGCAACCTCTGAAGGTTAGTTATTTGCACCACCCCAAAAAATTACTATTGTAAAAAATCCCTAAATTTCAACTTTATGATTGAAGATTTCAGAGTTTACCAGCCACCTCATCACTCTTTGATGAAATCTTTATTAGCCACAAAATAAAATCCTTGGTGTAACCCAATTGCCCAGAAATGTCTTGGTACATATATCTACTAAAAATTTAATCAATTGTTTTGTATTTCTTTTTACAATTGTGTACATTTCTTAAAGTATAACTAGGCACTAACAAAATTTGTCAAATCGAAAGTAGGAACTAGTTTGATGGCCATCGATAATCACTTATCTCCAGTGAGAATGGCCTTTATTAACAAGTCCCAAAACAATAAATGTTGGCATGGATGTGGTGAGATAGGAATAATCCTACAATTCTGGTGGGACTGCAAACTCATTCAACCTCTGTGGAAAGCAGTATGGAGATACCTTGAAGCGACACAAGTGTATCTCCCATTTGATCCAGCAATCCCATTACTGGGCATCTACCCAAAAGAACAAA
>VBSM01001681.1:11612790-11665151 GCA_008086735.1 Cheirogaleus medius | reverse complement strand
AACAATATTTGTACCCCCATTATATGATGGAATAAAAGCAAAAAAAAAAAATTAAAAAAAAACATATGTTAAAGTCTAATTATCGTAATTCTATGTTGAATTAAATATGATATTGAATAGGCCAAATGTTTGCAATATGGGTCCTTCTGTTCATCTTTTCATGTACCCCTCTTCCTACAGCTGGCTGATATATTACTATGGGCATATGAAATTGCTGTGTGGTTTTTGCATAAACAGTAAGGATTTATTATATAATAATATCAAAGTCCAAAGGTAAGAGCGTTCCAGGGTTAATTCACCAGCTTATGATCTCACCAAGGATCCAAGTGCTTCCCAGCTTTCTGCTCTGCCTCTCCCAATTCTCCCCTCCCCTCACAGGGTAGAGATGGTTGCAGAAGTTCTAGACACTAAAAGTAGACACAACCACATTCAGAGAAGGAGGTGCATTTTCTCCTGTGATGTTCTCTCTCCCTCTCTCTCATTTTAATAGACTTTATTTTTAGAGCTGTTTTAGCTTCACAAAAACATTGAGTGGAAAGTACAGATATTTCCCATTAACCTCCTGTTCCCAAACCTGTATAGCCTCCGCCGTTAGCAACAATCCCACCGGACTGGTGCATTTGTTTCCACTGATGAACCTACATTGACGCATTACCAAAGTCCATATCTTACATTAGCGTTCATTCTTGGTGTTGTACATTCCAGGGGATTGAGTACATTTATAATGACATGTATCTACCATTACAGTATTACACAGAATAGTTTCACTGCCCTAAAAATCCTCTGTGCTTTGCCTATCCATCCTTTGCTCTCCTCTAACCTCTTGCAACCTCTGATATTTTTACTGTTTCAGAGTTTTGCCTTTTCCAGAATGTCATATAGTTGGACTCATGCAGATTTTTCAGATTGGCTTTTTCCACTTAATAATTTACATATATGTTTCTTCTATGCCTTTTCGTGGCTTGATAGCAAACTTATTTTTAGCATTGAATAATATTCCATTGTCTGTATATACCATAGTTTATCCATTCACCTCCTGAAGGACATCATGGTTGCTTCCATATTTTGGCAATTATGAATAAAGCTGCTATAAACATCTGTATGCAGTTTTTTGTGGCCATAGTTTTTACCTCCTCTGTGTAAATACCGAGATTATGATGACTGAATCATGTGGTAACAGTATGTATAGTTTTGTAAGAAACTGCCAAACTGTCTTCCAAAATGACTGTAGCATTTTGCATTTCCATCAGCAATGAATGAAAGTTCCTGTTGTTCCAAGTCCTTGCCAGCATTTTGTGTTGTCAGTGTTCTGGATTTTGACCATTCTTCTGATAGGTGCTCAGTAGGATGTCATTGTTGTTTTATTTTGCATTTTCTTGATGAAATATGATGTAGAACATCTTTACATGTGCTTTTCTTCCCATTTATATATCTTCTTTGGTAAAATATCTGTTAAAGTCTATGGCCCATTTTTTAATCAGGTTGTTTGTATGCTTATTGTTAAGTTGTAAGAATTCTTTTTGTATTTTGGATAATAGTCCTTTATCATATATGTCTTTTGCAAATATTTTCTTTCAGTCTGTAACTTGTCTTTTTATTTTCTATATGGTGCCTTTCACAAAGTGGAAATATTTAATTTTAATGAAGTCCAGCTTAGTAATCCTTTTTTTCATGAGATGGGACTTTTGTCACATTTTTTTTTTTTTTTTTTTTTTTTTTTTTTTTTTTTTGGATTTTGACTTTTGTCCAAACCCAAGAACATCTAGATTTTTCTCTTACATTGTCTTCAAGGAATTTTATAGGTTGGCATTTTGGCATTTTACATTTAGATCTGTGATCTATTCTAAGTTAATGTTTTGAAGGGCATAAGGTCTGTGCCTAGATTCATTGTTTTGGCATGTGGATGTCCAGTTGTTCCAGCACTATTTGTTGAAAAGACTATCTTGGGCCTGTTTTTTATTTGTTTGTTTTTTTTAACCACTACAGCACAATGTTTAGTACATGGTATGGATTCTAACATCTGATGCAGAATGAATGGACAAATAAGTATAGATTGTTTTTTCTACTTTGCCAATGGGAAGCTTGAGATTTAAAAACACCATTTAAAAACATCATTTTCTCATGTCAGCAAGTGGTGGAACTAGGATTGGAGCCTGGATCCTTTAACCACAAGGTCCATACTTTTCATTAAATATAGCAATTTCCTATAACCACCACAAGAGGGAAGATACATCTTTTGTCAATTTGAATTGTGATTTTGCTTCCTGTTTTTTGAAAAGACCTGGAAAAATATGACACAAATCTTAATTATAGAGAAAGTGAGTAAGTTGGAGTTGAAATTCTGTTGACACTCAAGCCAACATTTAATTTACAAAATGAAAACAAAAAACATTATTTTCTCACAAAAATATATATCTTAGGGAGTTTTTGTTGTTGTTGTTATTGTTATTTTTAAGACACAAGGTCTTGCTCTGTTTACCAGGCTGGAGTGCAGTGGCACAATCATGGCTCACTGCAGTCTCAAACTCCTGAGCCCAAGTGATCCTCCTGCCTCAGCCTCATGAGTAGCTGGGACTACAGGTGTGCACCACCATGCCTGGCAAATGTATTTTTTCCTTTGTAGAGATGGGGTCTTGCTATGTTGCCCAGGCTGGTCTTGAACTCCTGGGCTCTAGCAATCCTCCTGCCTCAGCCTCCCAGAATGTTGGGAGTACAGGTGTGAGACACTACATCTGGCCTAGATCTTGCATACCTTTTAAAAAAAGTAAATCTAAAGCACATCTTTGCAAGTAACTTTAACAAGAATTAAGGGGGGAAAGGAACATTTTTGAAAGACTACATATTTTGCTCCCTATTTCCTTAGTGGCATGTTTTAATTGAAAGGAACATCAGAAGAATCCCTTCACTCAGTCTCTTCCCCTGAAGTCCTAAGCATCCCAAAGAAAGTCCTCAGTAATCATTTGAAGAAGGACCAACTATTAATAATATATGTGTGGATGAAGAGCTAGAAGTTGAAAACTAGTTTCCTGCCTCCTTCTACTCCTAGCTTGTAGCATAGAAGCTCCTTTTTATTCTGTAAAGGTGAGAATGATTTCTTTGCAAAAACTTTTAAGAACATAGCTGTGCCCATAATATTAAGTCGGAAAGGTCTAGCCCCTTGCCAGCAATGACTACACACATTCACAAATTATTTTACCTCTCCCATCTAGGAATTTTTCAGCCCACGAAGTTGTCTACCAGTCTCTTTGGATGGGAATCGGGGAATCCTTCCTTCCTGATCTCTCCTGATTTCCTATTTTGCTGTTCTTTTGCTCTATTAATACCCCAGAAAACTCTTCCTACTGCATTTCTCCCATAGCTGGCTCTCTGTCATCTTCTTCCCTTCTCTTTTCCTTTAGATGGAACTGGAACAGGGACAGGGAACTTTAGATCTAGCATCCTCTGGGATCTGGAGGGAAGACTTAGAATCTCAAGTTTCTTAAAATAAAACATCTACAAAACAAACTTGTCTTGATCATGCCAAGGGTCAGTTTTAGCGTATCTCTTTTCAGTTATTATGCAAACATTCTTCATATCTTTTTTTCCCCTACCTTATTAAGACTACTACTATTTCCTCTTTCCAATAGCTTAGCTTAGAGCTGATTGGGGGTGAGGAGTTAAGGTTTCCCAAAGGGCATGAGTCTGGGAATTAGAGAAAAAGCCATTTCTCTGCTCAAATGTGGTAGTGTGATAGAGAGTAATTAAATCAAAGACTTGGGATGGAGACTCCGGTACTTCTCACTCAAATTTAGTCTTTGGGCTGGGCGTGGTGGCTCACGCCTGTAATCCTAACACTCTGGGAGACCGAGGTGGGAGGATTGCTTGAGGTCAGGAGTTCCAGATCAGCTTCAGCAAGAGCGAGTCCCCATCTCTACTAAAAATAGAAAGAAATTAGCCAAACAACTGAAAATAGAAAAAAATTAGCCGGGCGTAGCGGCGCATTCCTGTAGTCCCAGCTACTCTGGAGGCTGATGCAGGAGGATCACTTGAGCCCAGGAGTTTAAGGTTTCTGTGAGCTAGCATGATGCCACAGAACTCTAGCCTGGGCAACAGAACGAGACTCTGTCCCCCTCCCCCCAAAAAAATTTAGTCCTTGCTCAAGTCACTGAAATTTGTCTTCTCTAATTTGATCCTCACAAAGTAAAGAATAACCTTTCCTGTAATAATTTTTCAAAGGAAGAAACTGAGTTTTGAGAATAAGTAACTTACCCAAGGTATGATAACTATTTAGATGAGAACTATCGCAAGATAGTCTTCATTTTCTTCACTTGAAAATAGTGAAAACTGAATGAATGTTTTCCAAAGGGACTTAAGATCTATGCATAAAATTCATGTAAGACTGAAGAAAAATAGTCACAAGATCATCTTTGTGTCTACTGAAAATAAAAACATGTGGGGAGTTATGTTTTTAAGCTTTCCAAATGTGTGATGAGAAAGCACAGCTGAGAAAAATGAAGAAGCGTCAGAAAGCTGTAGATTTGAAGAGTTCCTGAATTAAAATTAGTACTTATTTTTGACATGCATTATATTAAGATCTTAGAGAGTTGCAATCAATAATTTGGAGGTCTCCTTAGGAAGTAGCAAGATCTTTTGATGTATTTTGTCACAAATAGGATATCAGAAACCAAAATTCTGTTATACTGTGTCAAGAAGACATTACCTGGCTTTCCTATGATGAGAAAATGAAGAGAAAACCCTACAGCCATGTTCTGCCTCTGGCTTCAGGTAGAGCATTTGGGAAACTGGTTATGCCAACCATAACATGAAAATACTGACTTAGCCCATCTCCATGGCTGCATCTTCTTCATCTCCTTTCCTTGCTCTATTTTTGCAACAACCTTTCTATATACTAGAATGTCCCAGGGTAGAAACATTTGGTGAATACACAAATATCTGCATGAACAGATATATAAACAAATAAATAAATCTAGCCTGAAACCCAAAAGAGTGACACTAGCAGTAGTTCAAATTTCAGGAAATGGGAGAGCAATGAACACAGGAACCTCTGGAGCCCTTTCACCTGGAAGTTTGTTTGCAGGGCCAACCCTGAAAAGGTGAAAACACAACTATAAATAAAGAACTTGAAAGAACAGCAGCATTACAATTCCTTATTGAAAACTAAATTTTGAAATAATTTTTACAAACTTCATGCTTGAGTTTTTTTTACTTTCCATGCAGCTTGAATCTCTGAATCATTCTTGAAGTTCTTTTGTTATTTTAACACATTAAATTAGCTCATTACAGCTGAATATGTAGTGGAAAATAGCATCTGTTTACACTGTAATAATATAAAAATTACTTACCAGTAACAGAATAAGGAGCAATTTGCAAAAGCTAATCATATTTGTGCACTTGTCTGCAAAAAGTAAATTGTTAATATGCCCAAGGGGGAAAATCACTTGCTGGTTTAAGCAGTAGAAGCAGTGATATTAACAAGCATCACTTAAACAACTCCTGCATTTAAGATTGGAATGTCCCAACTTGTCATAAAAAATAGATGTTTATTAATTTTGTTAACTTACTTTGATCCTGGTAAATTCAGAGATTCAGATATTATTATAGAAAATTAGATGATCTATAAATTTCTCGATATTTGCAAAGTCAAAATTTTAATAATTTTTATTTAGAGAAAACTTTCTTTTTTACTTTGTTCAGTGCTAATCACAAATACCATTAGAAAAATACATGTAAAACGCAGTACCTGTTTTGTCATTTTTGCCTCAAAGCATTGAATATACCTTTTATAGCTCAATTTAGAAATTGAAAATTAACATATGAAACTATTAAAAAATGTAGATCAGAATCTTAGTTTTAGTAATCTCACTGATATGAAGTTTGTTGTTTGTTTCTTCATATTTAGAAGCCAGAGGGTGCTTAAATTTTATAATTATTAAGACTTTTATATGTCATATTTATAAAATTTTTAGAAGTGATTTACAAAATAGACAATTTCTTCTTTGGTCATCATAGAAACAGATGGAATATTTGAAAGTAAGATCAAGTGGGGTTGTTTTTTTTCCCTGTATGTATCAGGGGGAGAGAAAGAATTCTAAATGAAGTTAATTTTTAAATTCCCTTTTTCTAGATATCAGGATAAAACCTATTCAACCAATCCAGCCTTACTTCAGACACATTAATAACATTCATTAAGACACTGTTCTCTTTTACATTTAGCCACCCCTTGATTAACACCCTCATCCTGTCTTTCTCCCTTTGACCTGCCCTTTATAAGGTTTCCGTAAATGTTAATTCCATCCACTACAATTTTAACTCAGAGAGAACAACCTTACTGCCAGGTTTGGAGGACACGTCACTGTAGCCTTCCCTAGTGGGACTTTACCAATACCTGTTTTGCTTTTCTAGCAATAGAACTTTCACTGTTACGGATTTAGTCCCTAGAGACCAAATGCTGAGCTATGGATATTCTGTACAGCAAAGAGAAATGGGTTCCTTTTTTTCTAGTTAACTTACATTAGTGTGATGATGAAAAGAGAATGATTCACTCCGTGGCTGAAACTTGAAGCACTTAAACACTTTAAGAAAAGACTTGTTTTAAAGCTAAGTGATGAAGTGTACTTGAGCTCAATGAAGAATTTGGAAATCTGTTATCCCATACACTGTCAGTTGGAGTCTAAGTTCATTGATTCAAATGATGCAGCTGATAGAGGATTGTGTTTTACTGGCTTAAAAGGAAAATATCTTTTTTTGTTTTTCAAATAGCGTTTCCCAGTGGCTTCAGTTACCATCTGTTGCTGATTAATTCACCAATTTAGCTGCAGCATAAACTTCATCTCTAATCTTCAGACCACATAGCTACAGAGCCCACATTTTACTTAGGTGTTCTAAAGGCTCCTCAAACTTAATGTAACCCAACCCAACTCATGCTCTTCCCCCACACATCAGGACTTCTTCAAGTAACAGTCATTCTAGGAAATAAAATCTCTTCATGCATTTATTTACAAGAGGCAGAAACCTACCAAGCATCTTTGAGACCACCATTCAAAATTCACCATCAATGCTTGAAATTTTTAACTTGCATATTAATCAGATGTTTGCACTCTTCCCTCTATACTTTCATCAAATTTTTAGGTGTGACCATCTCTTACACACACCACTGTAAGAATAATCTAACCCTCTACTCCTTCCCCACTCATGTCCTCCTCCTCCCATCCAGACTCCTTGCTCCTGCCAGAGCAATCTCATAAAAAAATTGAACATGCTTATATTTCCTTTTTCTTAAAATCTTTGTGGAGCTTTCCATGTGAACAAATAGTTAAGAGCATAATCTTTTACCAACTTTACAAGGCTCTCTGTGCAAGGGATGACTTGTGCCCTCATCTCCTGTTTCATATTCCCAGTGATACTTCCTGATGCCTGAAGACCTCACACTTGAGGATATAAACAAAATATTACAGTTTTCCATATTTTATTTAGCACATCAGCATTAGTTTATTGGGCCAGTATTGAGAAATTGAAGTAGACACTCAGATAGAGTGATGCTCATAACAGTATCTAAAGCATGGGCCTGAGATAGACTGTGAGTGAAATTACTTGAATCAATGACCACAGAAATCAATAATAGTTCCTTTGTAACATGTCTAATATCTACACACTATTGAGTCTTACTAGTTATGTTCTCTGCAAGGTGAGCTACTGTAAAGTCACATAATAGGGTTATTCTTCATTGTTCACTCCCTTTTGAGTTGAGAAGAGGGGCTACAAGTGTGGTCTCTGGAGTCAGACAAATGTTAGTACAAGCCATATTCTGCCCTTGCTGTGCAGTTGACCTACTCTAATTTTTGGAGTCTCAGTCTTCTTATCTATAAAATTCTGATGACAGTTGTAATTCCCTGATAAGTCTTTACAAGGAATGAGAATATTTATATCAACCCTTTAGCAACCTGATGCACTGGAGTGTTCCACAAATGCCTTGCACAAACATCCACTGTGTAAAGGAACAGCAGGGTCTCCTTAATGTGTTTTTGACACACTGAACTCTATGTCCAGGCATCACCCAGATGAAAAAGTGTTCTGGCCAAAATTCCACCAAGGACAACTAAATACTACTCAGAGATAGTGTGCCGTTAGCGTCTATTTGTGTGGTTTTTCTCTAAACGTTAAATCCCTTTGGATTAGAACTCTTTCTTGCTGACACAACTCACACTATGGTCATTCAGGAAACATAAACTTTTTTATGCAATAGTAAGAACTTTTGGCAAAAAGAAATCAGGCATTTATACATGTTCAGATACTTAGTCTTCTGGAGTAGTCATCGTCACTGTCTCTTCCCACCTTATCCTCCCTCCAAGGGTTAATCTGAGGCCAAACCATTTCTTTCTGCAACTGTGGTTATAAACAAGTTAAAACAAAAATAATGTCTTCTATGTCCCAGCAAATATTTTTCCTTAGTCTAAGAGGAGACCATTATTTGAGAAATTGGCTGATTTTTTCATATTTTGCCCATAAAATTTGCTTCATATCTCTTTGGTAACAGGGGTATCCTGAGGTACTATCAAGTTGCCCACACTTTTCTTATTTAAAACATGTTCATTTTATTTTTTTCCTAAACCCACACTTTTCATAAAAGTATAGTTTATTCACAATTTTCCTCCATTTCCAAAGTTTCAACCACAGAGGAACATTGGTTTTCCTTTATTTTGGCCAAAATAGGTATTTATTCTCATCAGGCACCTATTCTATCCCAAAAACCTTAGATACTTTGACATAATTTATGTCATTGAATTGGGTGAAGGCTTTGCCAATTCTTCTAATGGCTGATGTCTTTTTCTTCCGATTTTCTAGGTATTCTTTATGAAGCTGGGAGATTAATCCCTTTTCCATAGGAGTTACAGTTTTTCTTTTTCTTTTCTTTTCTTTCTTCTTTCTTCTCTTTTTTTTTTTTTTTTTTTTTTTTTTTTTTTTTGTATTTCTTGCAAATGTTTTTGCTTTGCCTGTGGTATTTTGGTGTAATGAAGATGTGTAAATGTAAATGTAACTTAATTTTTCAATCTAACTTGTTCTCCATTCTAACTCTAACTCCCCAACGACTATAACAGCATCTGACCCACAGTAACTGTTCAATGACTTAATCCCTTGTGAACGAATGAACAGGTAAGGAATTGAACAGGGATGGACTCCACCTATAAGAAATCAGATTATTGAGGTTATTTGTGGTCTTGTTCTTCCTCTGTTTTCAGTAACTAAAGTGCTTCAGAGAACTATTACAGTGTTTAACACTGACAAAACATCTGGCTCAAATATAAACCATTATTTTGTGAACCCAATGGATCTCAATATTTACACATTTTAGAGTTGATCTTTGGGACAAGATCATAAAAGGAAAAATCAGAACTATTCTCAGATTTATGAATTAGAGATTAGGAATTCTACACAACTATAGAAGGAAGGTCTTCTTTGATTTATTAAGTAGGTAATTTAATAGTATTTTTTGCTAAGGTGCTCTTCTTCAGCAAATGCAAAATATATGTTATTATGTGGATTTGTAAGGAGGAAAACAGGTTAATGATGACATAACTATCTGTATCTTTTAGGGCATAAAATATCCCATTTTTAAAGTTTAAAAATGGTGTTAATGGAGAAGTAGCATTTCTCAAGTATTGACAATTTTTGTGTGCATATCTAAAAGAATTTGGTCTTTTAGATAACCCTTAAAATACAGAGTCATCACTGGAATTATTCATTGCATCCCCCAGATTTAAAAATAACCTGTTAGTTATTCATTAAAATGTTTAAAAAGTGAAACAATCTCCATATTATTCCTTTGCTACATCCCATGCAAAGAGAGCTCCCATAAATAGCACAATTTGTGGTTGATGATAAGCTTTGTCCCAGAGAAAAAATAATAGTTTGTGTTTGTGCCAGATGCTTTTCCAGAATTAAGTGCCATAAAAATCCCCTGAAGTGTGTTCAACAAATAAGGCAAAGTGCCAAAGAATGGCAGAGAAATTAAGTTGAACCCTGTTCACATACAAAATCCATTGAGACACCATATGCATATTTCCATTTTAAAATCAAAATGTGAAATTAATTCAACATGCATTTAATAGGCAACTGTTTAGAGATGGATAGTAGATCCCAGGGACAGAATGGTGAGTAATATCAGGACTTCCTCTCTCTGTTGTGGCATTCACTCTCTGTCAGGAGAGACGAACATCCAACCTTTCTTATGACAGTGGCGTTAAGTGCTATAATGCAGGCGTACCTAAGACTCCATGGAGAAGGTGCCCTGTAGGCATCTCCCATGTAAGTACAGGTGTTCCAGACAGAGGGATCTAGTCATACAAGGGCTCAAAAATGATTTCTTCTTGTGATATTTTCCTTGCAAAAATAAAAGGGATGGGGGTTATTGCTAATTTACCTATATTGCGAATGGTTGTTTTTTTAGAGAGCAGATATTGTGACTGGGGCGGGGAGTGAGTCATTGGCTGGAGGAAGAAGGTGACAATTAGTTAGAGGAAACATATATGTCATGCTAGAAAATAAAATAAGTTTTTCTCTGTGAATAAAACAAGTTGTCCCCTATGACAACTTGACCCTTAGACATAATTAGATCCAACATTTCTAATTCTTCCCCATACTTTTCAAATGGTATGTGGCAATCACACACTGAGCAAAAATGTTAAGCTATGGGCATTGTGAAAGGATTTCATATACTGTTTGAGTAGTTAGAAAAAGTAGGTTTTCCTCATTTTTCTCTATTCTATACAAAGGTGAGGTTTTTGTGATTCTATTACTGGAGTTAAAACTCATTTACTCTTTGACCACCTTGTTGATTTAAAAAAAAATAGAAATAAAATAACACAACTCATTTGAAGTCTCTGGCTTACAAAAAGTTCCAAAAAGACTGAGCAAATTTAGCCAGAGTCTGTTTTTCTTTTGGCTAGATTAGACCTTGTGTGCCAGCTTCCAAGGCCCTTTTTCCTCAACCAAGACTCTACCATTAGAGTTCGAGGAGGCAGCTGTTTGGAGTGGTTTCTTTCACAAGAGAAAGCACATACAAAAGCAGTGGTTTCTTTCACAAGAGAAACCAGGCAAAACCTCTCAAATTAGCTTTTCTCACTCATGTAAGTACTCTCTATTTTATCATTCACATTACATACTTGAAAACATTAAATACTTAATGTTTAGGAATCATGAAACTTATGGATGAATTGAGAAGCTTTGAAAAGATAAGTGAGCCTATCTAGACTATTTCTTAACAACCAAATAAGTATTTGGTGATAAAGTATTTTCTTTGCTTGTAAGAGTTAGAGTTACCTAATGTAGCTAAGAATTTGTGACATGTCTCTCTTTCTTTCCTTTATGTTTATTTAGAATTTTTTTTTCCCAGTGAGTAGTGGTAGTATATGAAAAACACTTTACTCATATGATATTATCTCTTTTTTTTTCTATTCTTGAAACTGTTATTGTTCATTTCTCTATTAAAAAGTACAGAAGACAGGATTACATTTAAAGTAAAGCATCAATCACTTGAGCTCAGAAAGAACACCCTTAATTCAATCATGTGTTTCATTTTGGGAAAGAATTGCTAGTGAATTTTCATTTTTATTCATAATGATTCTTCTGCTTACATGAAAACTAGAAAATAACAAGTTAAAATAAATTAATAAATATTCTATATGGGACATGTAATTAAGGAATAAAAATTCTATATCCTTTCTTTTTCCCCATTTGATGAGAGAATTTGTATTCACAGCAGTAAAGAAAATTTATGACAATGAACTATTCTATCTTTAAATTTCTTCTTAAATATTTTGTTAAATGAAGTAGCAAAGAAAGCACTCTCTTGGCTTACCAGGGTGGTTTTTGTCTGACAGCTAGGGAGCTTCCCTGAGTAAAACAGCCATAATACATAAAGATAGAGCCTAGATGTGGCGGACACTAAATTAGTTCAATGCAAATAACACAGTGGAGTAGATACTTCTTCAGTACCATGAGATTTTAAGAGTTATGACACAGGGCTTGATTTGTGCTCATTATTGTTACTATTACTTTTATAGAGCAGGGGGGTTCCTCCAGCCCCTGAAAATTGGTTCATAATGAAACATTAGATACAGAAGTAAAAGTAATGGAGTCAGAGTTTGTGCTGCAACAATAATTACCATGGAGAGAAAAGGTAAAATCTGGGGAAAAAAAGGACTTATATGTGGTTTTAGAATTATAAAGATGTTTCCAAAACTAATTTACTGTTTGAGTTCATCCCTTTTGGATAAAGGTTCCCCAATTACATATGGTATCTGAGTTATTTTTGACTTTTTAAATTTAAATTAATTAATTAATTTTTGTTTTGTTTTAGAGATAGAGTATCACTTTGTTGCCCAGGGGCAGACATGAGGGCAGTACAAGATCATAGCTCACTGCAATCTCAAACTCCTGGGCTCAAGTGATCCTCCTGCCTCAGCTTCCCAAGTAGCTGGGACTACAGGTGCACCCCACCACACCTGGCTGATTTTTTCTACTTTTTGTAGAGATGGGGTCTTGGTTGTGCTGAGGCTAGTCTTGAATTCCTGAGCTCAAGCAATCCTCCTGCTTCAGCCTCGCAGAGTGCTATTATTACAGGCATGAGCTACTACGCCCAGCCTTTTGACTTGCTTTTAAGGAAAGAATCTTTTGATAATTTTCCTTGAGTGATACAGATTACTCACATGTAAATGTTCAATCTTCAAATGATTATAAAGTAATCTTAAAAATCCTGGACTTTGGCAAGAAATGCCAAAAGAAGCAGCTTCTTGGAGAGAAAATGCACTTATATTTAAAGATGAGGAGTTCTTAAACTTTAGTATGTATCAGAATCACCTGGAGGGCTTGTAAATCATCCATTTCTGAGTATCACTCCCATAATTTTTGATTCAGTAGGTCCAGAACAGAGATTAAGAATTCACATTTCTAACAATCTCCCAAACTAAGATGTTAATACGCTGGTCTGGGGATGAGTCTTTGAGAACCAATGCTTTGTATGAATGTTAAATGAAGCTGAGAGTGGACAATAAAGGAGCTAACATAGAATAGGGACTTGAAAATCTTCTGCTGAACTGATGTATACAAAAACAATATTCAAATTATTCAAAAAGTCCCTGTCCAATTAGAATGCATACTGGTCTTCACCCATATGGTTGCATCTGGGCACACTGCTTTACTATTAGGCTTGAGCAGGTGTGTGTAACATAAAAGAAATAAAACCGTACAAAGATAAATCAAAATTTTAAATTTTTTCCTGGAGTTATAGTTTTAGTATTTCTTAAGATATAAATCTGAAGTACGTGATTTAGAGTTCAGGATACCCTATCATGTTTTATTGGCTAATTTTTCTTCATCTCTAAAACAACAATCTAAGCTAAAATTTAAGAAATAGCATAACTTTCTTTAAAAGAAATGGAAAAAAATAAGAATTCCCTTGGATCAAGTGTTCATTCTTCTCTCCAAGGAAGATGGCAACTTCTTTTAATAACCACTCTTTTCGTTTTTCTGGTGTTACATTTTAATATTGTAGGAAGGGAAAAAAAATAATCTTTCCTCTACCCTTCTTAGTTCATAGTTGGGATGGATTCTCTTAACAAAAGAAAGATGAAGAAGAAGAAAACAAACAGAAGTTTATTTACATGTATGCCCCATGTATGCATGAGAGATGACCCAGATAAATGAGTATATCTCAAGAGTAGACTCAGAGGTAGGTTAAACTTCAGGCTTGAATAACATCCTTTGCTGGAACAAAGAAAAAAGAGAGACTTCCTTTATAGATGTAATTTTTTTAAAAAAAAGAGTAACTTCTCTGTTTTGAGAGTTTCTCTTATGTCTGCTGTTTCCCAAAATAATTAGCTCAAAATAATCTTTATGCCAATGAGGCATATTTGGGGTGGCATATTCTGATCTCCTACTGTCATATCTTGTGGTGGTATGTCCTGAAACCCATCAATATGTTAATGTTTATTTTATTTTAATAGAATTTTGATATGTGATAAAATTACATGATATCACAAACTAGCAAAAACCACCTCGTCCTTTTTAAAACCACATGTGTTCGTGAAAATTAATTGGTTGTGGTAATCAGATATGTATGCTTACAATAAATTTCATAGTTTTTAGAAAAACATATTAAGACATGGTTTATAAAAGAGATATAGAGTAAAAATATGCAAGGTATTATTGCTAATCTGAAAAAAATAATACCTGAATATTAAATTTCCAGTGAATTTTACAGAATAATAGTTATTTATGATGATGCCTCTTAACTTGTGCAAGTACAGTATATGTGTTTGTGTATTTCAAAATGACAAAACCACATTTTCAAATGTTAGCCATGTAAGAATTATTTTTATCTGCTAGAACATCAGTTGCATTTAAACTGGAAGACATTTTGAAATATCGAAGATAAGATTTGAAGATTGAAAAGTCTGACTGGCTACTGATGACTAGAATGTGGTGATTACACCTAAAATGTAAAATGCAGACATTTTGTTCTACAAGATTGTTTGTGTGCATAACTTTAATATCAGCACTTGCTTCTGAGATGACATTTATTAGATTTCATAGTGTCTTGTGCTATTTCAAGATTAGTATGATGATTTTTATTACATAATACCCTAATATTCCACTTGTTTAAAAGTGTTAAAAGAAAATTTCAGACAAATTAAATTTAAAAAGTTTAATTGAGCAAAGAGTACTTGAGAATCACGTAGTCCCTGGAACTACGACAGATAGGTTCAATGAGACTCTTGGGCTGCCATGTGGCTGGATAACATTTATAAACAGAAAAAGGGAAGTGGTATACAGAAAGCAGAAGTGAGGTACAAGGATAGTCTAATTGGTTAAAGCTCCAAGTTTGCCTTATTTAAACCTGGTTTGAACATTTGGCTGCCTATGGTTGACTGGACTTAGGATGCTGTGATTGGCTGAGACTTGGCTACAGGTTACAAGAGTAGGTTACAGTCTATTTACACATCAAGTTAGGTTATAGTTTACTATGTGTGGAGAAACATTTAGACCAAATTTACAATATGCACAAAGGCAGCGTTAGGCCAAACTTAATTCAATTTAACAAAAGTAAGTTGTTAAAGTTCAAATTCGTATTATTTTACTCACCTCTGTGTATACCATGATCACCTGATTCTGATTTGGTTTTAAAATTCAAAATTCTGAAATATGGTGCAATAAAGTAGTATACTTACTTATTTAACCTCAAAATTATTCCTGTGAAAAATAATAATTTGCTTGTGTCTTGATGGTTCCTAGGTGTCTTGGATTGACTTGACTCAGAGACTGGCTAATAAGTGATAGGAAATGACCTCAGAGGGAGAATGTGCTAGAGTGCGGGGTAATCATCCTTCACCTCTCTGGCCAAAGGAGAAGCAGAAGAGGCCCAAAGATACATCTCTGGCTGACTGCTGCTTTTTAAAAATCTCTCAGCAGCATTCCCACTTAGGTTGAAGCTTTTTCTATAGTCACAGAAAGTGAAGATGTGGATGAATAATCTATCCTATCCAATCTATGTGTCTATCCATATCTATCAAGTGACCTAAAGGGGTAATGAGAGCTGGCTAGGTTTTCTGCCTTCATGCAAGGAACACATCTTTATATAACACACCAGAATTGAGGTAGACCTAGAGTTATGGGGTCAATATATAGAGATTAGAACATTTATAATAGGCTAACTCAAGAGTAGTCCAATGAATTCTACAAATGTAATAAAAGTCAATGGTAAAGAAAAATTTAAATATCTAGAGGGGTTATCTGTCTATATTAGGTTTCCTCTTGTATGGCCAACACACATACACACCCTGCACAATCACAATCACACTGCTCCCATCACCCCACTGTACTCCATTTCTCCTAAGTTCTGCATATCTTGGTTTCTCTTTATCACTTTGGACTTTCACATCCTTTCCTTTTTTTTTCAAATTGAGGAAGGGTTAGTTGTCTTTTTAAAAAATCAGATAATTTATAATTAAAATAATTGTCAAGATACTTTGGGACTATCACTCAATGAATGAGCGAGTATGCATTTTATTTAGACTTGCATTTTAAGATATTAGGTGACTCAATTGGTCATTTTGTTACCTCCTTCACCCCACAGCTCCCTGAGCCGTTTCACTTGCAGGAGAGCATTGGTTTAGTTGTACCTGTACAGACATTTTTATTTGTTGGTTTTTGTTTGTTTGTTTGTTTGGTGTACGTACTCTCTTAACTTGTGGGGTTCTTTTTGAGTAAGTTTCCTAATTTTAAAAATGGTGACATCCCCTTGGTCCTGTAATATGTTAAAACAAAAACAGAGTCTTGTCTAATTTTGAGTACCAATGAGAACATAGATTTCCTAGTAACCTATGAAATGTATATTATGCACATGTAACTAGAGATACCACAATTACTCTAAATCTGAGTTTTGGATATATATTATATATAAAATATTCACTTCTATGACCAGAGGAAAGGGTGCTGGCAGAGAGAAGAAAGGAGCTCCGTTTTAAGGGAAGTTATGTAGCCAGATGCCTAAAGAAAATGACCAACTATGTTATGGATTTAATTGAATGTACCATATTACTCCCAAAAGTTATGGCCAAAGGACTTGATATATTAAAAAGTAGAATTAGGCAGGAAAAAAGAGAGACAACTCTATCATCAAAGTGGCATTCTCTATGTAGAAGCAAACCAATCCAATCTATCACTGATTCCTCAATTAACTATAACATGTCTTAACTCCATATTTTGGCTCACAGTATGTCTTGATGTTATGTGTTGTTGGAAAACTTGTAACAGATGCATGAGTGTGCTCTCTGTTCAAACTGTTTCTAATATATAATTTCCTTGTCCAGTGTGCTTTCAATAAGGGTACCTAGTTCTTTGAGGATATTTTGTCAGAATGATGCAAATAAAGATGTGGACTATTTATTTATTTATTAAAAGATATTATCCTGCAACACCACCCTACTTATAACAGTTGCTATAATGGATAGGACAATATGATTATTATTTTTCTGACAAGATGGAATCTTTAGCTTAAATAAGCAATGAGAAGGAATGGGTAATCTAGCAGGAATAGTCCTCTGCTGAGATTCCTTTTTGTGGGAGATATGTTTACAGGTTTTGACCTGGAAAACCTCCTGATATAAGAAGCTCCCTATCCACTCCTCACCCCACCCTCCAGCTGCAAAGGCTTTTTTCCTCCAATAAATGAATAAATGTTATTGCACAGACGTTACTTTAAATATGATTTTGTGTCTTAATGTGTTTTGCCAAGCCTCCTTTCCCAAAAAAATAGTATTAGAGTAATAAAACTTGGGAAAATGTATATCCCTTCTTTAAAAAAGAATCTCAGAAGCACAGGCCAAAGAATTGGATTGGCCCCATTAGATAGTCAAACACACTGGAGCCTCCTAACAATGGGCTGTGGCATGAAAGACCCATGTGCTGAAAGAAGGACACTACTTTCAGTTTTTTAGACTACCTTCCGTAAGAAGCAAAGAGAAAGAATCAGAAAATTGCCCAGCTTCCCTGCACTCCATTTGGATTTAAGCGGTACATTTGCTTTTGAACTCTCAAGCTCAGTCTCAGTCTCCAGGGTGCCCACTTCCCTTGTTATGTGTGAACCTTTCCTTGTAGACACCTGTTGGGGACTGTATTAATAAGACCTACTGTAGAAAAAGAAAACACATTTTCCAAGCCAAGAAGGTGAGAGCTACTTTTTTCTAGGGCCCTTGTTAATCTTTGAAAGCCCAGCATCTTCTGAGGCAGAACAAAGGCAACACAGGTGTAAATTCTTATTTTTTTTCCCACTCCACAAGGAAAATGTTGTTGATGTGTCAGTGTTCAGCTACATTTCTCTTAAGAGAAGCAATAGAATATTTCTTCCTTCTGTCCTAAGGTTTTAGAACTTGATTCCCATTGCTTTCTAGCATCATTCTAAATAGAACCCCACTGGTTGGCCATGGCCAGAATTAGCTTGAATGGTACCTGTTATTGAAAGGGAGTCTGTATTTGCAGTAATACAGAGAATGCCAGTTTAGAAATGAGCCTGATTGCATGGTTCATTTTGTTCTCCTTTGTAGAGCCAGGCTGCGGCCCACTACAAAGGCACGAAACATGCCAAGAAGCTCAAAGCACTGGAAGCCATGAAAAATAAGCAGAAATCTGTAACTTCCAAGGACAGCGCAAAGACTACCTTCACCTCCATCACTACCAATACCATCAATACCAGCTCTGACAAAACAGGTTAAGCGATGATCTTTGTTGTTGTTGTCCTCGTCATTGTTGTTGGGGGTTCCCTCCCTTGTCTAACCCCATGTCTGTTTACTTATGTATCTGCCACATTAATTCACACTTGAACCATCTTTCTGTAGAATGGTGATTGTTTCCCCTCATTTTTCCAATACCCTTAAGAGATTAAGATAATTGCTAGCTATATTCCAGATTTTACATTTTGAAAGAGTCCTATGGCTGTTCTAGAGGAACACAATAATCATAAAAGGCATTTGAAGCCGTGTCCACCATAATGCTTTTTGAGAAGTGAACCTTTTCCGTCTGTAGCGTTCGCATCTTGTATGCAGCACGTTAGCTTATTTATACCTGCATGGCAGATTTGATTTAACTGTGAGTATATAGCAAAGTATGCTAAACGAATCGAGAAGGCCCCGTTAAGGGCATTATTACTGACAGGCTTTATTTTCATAAATTCCAAACACTGCATTGTTTTAAGTAGTGGCTGTGTGATTCTGGGCTTGTTATGGCTGGGTAACCTTCCCTCTACATACACAGGTAAGTGTTATTGATACCAATTACTCTTTTTAACAGAGTCTTCACGGTGAAATAATGGCCTCTGAAAGGCCCCTTGGGATAGCGTCTGCAAACGACCAGCTTATTCATGGGAGGGGAAGCCAGTGGGGTTTCCCTAAGCTGGCATTTTAAATATAAGACCACTGGCCCTCACATTTCACATAAAAAGAAATCCTGTGTGCTTCATGAATGTACCTTTAATAAATCACTTTCTAAAACACAAGGGCTGGTACCTGTCAATTGTTTTCCAGTCTATGCAGATGGCTATGGTGAAGAAATGTTTGTGTCATCACTGATGGTAATGTCTTAACTAGAAAAGAATCTTCTGGCCATGACTGATACAAATAGAAAATTATAAACAGTGAACAAATAGAACAGATTAAAACAACTTTATTACACATATGGGTTCCTCCAAGCACCTGGGGTAATGCTTTCTCACATGTGAATCTGTAACAGATAATGATTTTCTCTCTGAGTTCCCATGGTACATTGCATGTCCTTTACCCAGGTATTATTAGTAGATGCATCATGCCCCTCTCCCTGAGAACCTTGTGTACTCCCCAAGGCTGAGTGCATCTGTCATCTTTGTCCCTTGGCACCTGGTCTGGCATGGTGCAGGTGCTGAGTAAAACGTATATCTACATTTTCTTTCACCACTTTGACTCTCTGATTTATCCAAGTTTGTGCCACCACGTACTAAAGGGGAAAAAGGGAGTGCTGTCATATTTACTTCTTTTGTATCCAGAGCAAGAGCTGGATCATGCCATTTTATTAATCTCACTGTAAAACCTTATAGGAAATGCATTTGTCTTCAATAACTGAAGCTTCTCTGCTTTATTTGGGGAGGGGGGCTCTAGGGGAATGGGTGATAATGAAGCAGATGAGTATAATTTCTGCTCGCAGATATCGGGCACAGATGGGGACTCCAAAGACATACTTGACATAGAGAAATACAGAAGTCTTTCTAATGCAAACAAGGTAATAGGTAGAGAGAACAAAGAGGTGAGTTTGATGTAAAGGGCTAAAATAATATTTTTGGTTTTGCCCCTAATTTTTTCTACCCCTAGATATTTTTATCAAAAATGGATATTTGGGTTATCTTGACTTCTTTTTAAAATGCAAAAAAAAATCCTTATTAAGGATGCACATTATTTAAAAATATTATGTGCATGGTGAGTAGAGCTACTAAATTGGATTAGGAAAGGCTATGTGTGGTCTTTGATATACAAGAGCATCATGAACACAAACCCCCACTCCCCAATTTAGAGACTGGAACAAGAAGGGTGGTGACTATCCAGGCTCTGTGCTTTCAGAAATTGAATAGTAACAAATTTTGGATTGGGCTATGGAAGAGAAACCACCTAAAATAAACATGCCAGAACTTACCTAAGGGTGTAAATGATATTGAAATGGTGAAATACTCTTCTAAGCTGGATCTAGAAAAAATTCCAGAAGGTCAGAAGGGATCTAAAGTCTGTAAAGTTAGTGCAAGTATCCTAAAGCCAAAGACAGTAAGCCATGGGTCTCAGGAAGGATACTGCTTTCCTAATCCACAAGAACTTAGAAAAAAGCAAGCCTTATAGATGGAGAGACTATATGAGAGAGCACACTCACCAGATGTATTAAGTTGAATTCTGTCTTTAAACTGGAATTTCCACAAAACTGTCTATGAAAAGTAGCCCGAGAAAGCTCCAGCCATTCCATGGATTCTCATCCCATTTGTACTACAATATAAACCAAAGGTGCCAAGGCTGAAAAATTTGAGACTTCTTTAAAAAATTACTTATCCTTTTTATTACTGCCTGCTTTTCCATATGGGTTAGGAGTACAACCCTAAAAACAAAATAAGTCTCTGAGCCACGTGCAATGGCACGTGCTGTAGTCCCAGCTACTCGGGCGGCTGAGGTGAGAGGATTGCTTGAGCCCAGGAGTTAGAGTCTAGCTTGGGCAAAATAGTGAGACACCGTCTAAAAAAAAGAATCTCTGAAATAGTTTCCTAAAATGGTTAAACAATTAAATACTTGGCAAAAGCAGAAGGAAATAAAAGTCTAGAATTAAAGATCATATAGTCTTAAATAATAAAATATTTTAATTCTTAATGCACAAGGATGTTTTATGATTTGTGGAGTTATCCATATATAAAAGATAGTGATGTATTAAATTTCATTTTACTAAATCGTTTAAATAAAAATAATCTAATTATGTGGAAAAACAAATCCTATTATATATCTATATATATATTTTTTAAAAAAACAAAACTAATTGCTTTGAAAAATGCTAAGCATGAGATGAGAACCCTCAGGGAGAGTTGGGGCAACAATTGTGAAATCGGCAAGAATGGTATGGACTTGAATTAGAAAATTCATTTGAGGGTTTTCTCTAACATACAAGGTATGGATTACTCATAAACAAATTTTCATTGCAAACTTGATAAAAAGATAATTTTTATTGATAATTCCTCTTAAATTCCTAAGTCATATATTAGTTATTAATACAAACAATAGTTTTATTTACTGCTGTGAGATAACAAACATGTCTAAATGACCTATTGGGTAGGCTCCTATTCACCAACTTTATGACCTTGTTTTATTTTTCCCACTGTCTGTGTCAGTGTGCATGCTGGAGTGGTGTGCTGAAGGTGGAATTCAGTGATCAACCGCTGACTGCTCATAGAAAGCCTAGTTCATCTATCTCTGGGCAAGAAGATGCTCCCCAAGCATAATTTTAGTTCTTGTGATCGAATGAGAAGTGTTAGATCGGTGAATTTACACAAAAGAAAAATTTACAGGCAAAAGTGATATTTTCAACAGGGCCAAGCTGATGAAGCAACCACTGTGTGGACATTGCCCCAGTTCCCTGGCAGAGGGTCATGAATCAACAAGCTCTTAAAATCTTTTAGTGAGAGTGACACATAATATTCCTCTCACTTTGCATTGGCAAGTCCCATGGCCAAGCATGATTACAATGGAGCAGGGAAGAATAATTCTTCTCCAGGGAGGGGAAACAGACACTGGTGAAACAATAATACAACATTCTACCCTGGCTTCAACTATCTCTTATGCTTAGATGTCTCCACATTCTCTAGCCCTGTCCTTCTCCCAAGCTCAAACCAGCTTTTCCACTGCCTGTTGCCCACTTCCTTGGGTGGTTTTCCAGCATCCATATTTAACAAGAAAAAAAAATTTTCCTCATCTTGACAATCATCCCCAACTTTCTCTCCATCCTTTCTTTCCTAGTTTTAATTTTAGTTCTGCATTTCACAGATTTGAGAGCTTTTAGTTTTTGCCTCTTCTGTCTCATTCCATGCATCTATTTGGTTAGTGGAATCGACTTCTTTCCCATTCCTGGAAAAGAACTTTCACACTTTTACACATTGTTACCACCCATATCCTGGCCTTGTGGGTCTGTGCCTTGCCTGTATAGTTGCCCTAGCCTCTATGCAGGTACAACTGCCTCCACATTCGTGCTTTGACAACAATATCCTTCATTCTACTCTCCAGTTGTACTACACAGTGCATAGATCACATCTATTACCCATTTAGAAACCTTCCTGCTAGACCTCATAATCACCACCCACTCCAAACTTCTCTTCTACTTTTCTCCTACAATATTCTTCACCAAAGGTACACCAAGTTTTTCCAACTTTGTTTATTATACTGTTCTTCTAAATCTCTCTCTTCAAAGTCTAACTCTCACTTTTCTCTTCTTCCTCCTGTCTATGAACTTCTATAAGGATCCATTTCTTTCTAGCTACCCTATCATATTCTTGTTAAAATATAGTTTTTGTGTGTCTTTATCCTCTACCGTTGCTAAATGCCATGCTATTTGAGAGTGCATGCTTGATTAATCATTTTATATAGTTTTACTTTATAGAGTACATTTTATACAAAAGATAATGAGGAAACAGTTTTAAAACTTGGATTAATCAGTTTTGTGGGTTTCTTTTTCTTGAATTGTCAAGCTTTAGATGTTATGCACAGATGGTTCCATAAGAGAATGATAGTTCTCATTAATACAAGGGATTCTTTGATATTGGTCATCAAATTTCAGAGTTGCAAGGTTTAATAAATGGTGTCAAGTCTAACCTCTAAGGGAATTTGTTGTTGTTGTCGTTTTGTTTTTTGAGATTCTGTAGTTGCGCAAGTAAAAACACTTGGCATTTTTAATGGCCCTTCAGTGACTATCAATCAGGAGTTAATTAGCCTATTGAGTATATGGATTTACTTTAGTCATCTAATTGGCAAGGTCTGAGAACATTTCTCTCTGGTTCTATTACATAATTCTCGTTTTCAAGTCTCAGTGAATTGCAAATATATTCATCAGATAAAGCTACTAAATTACAATTTAAATTTGAACTTTTCACTCTTATGAGTCAGTCTTCTTTGTATTCATTTTTTTCTTTTTTTAATTTTAAAATTGTAATCCAGTGATATTGTACTCATCAGACTCAAAGGTGCCATGAGTGGAATGCTTTTGAATCTATTGTTGAGAAAGTCAATGAATGCAAAGGAACACTTATTTGCTGTGGATTAATAATTGACTCTACCTGTTTATTGGAATCCACATGATTTATTCAGGGACTTAGAATGATAAAGAGACTTTTCTATTGACAAAAATGATATCTGATGGAAAATGATGACCAGTGACTGAAAACAAACACATCAGGAAACAAAGCCTCATAGGAAAGTCAGTCCATCCCAAGGCCACCAATCTGAGTTCTTTCTTTCCCTGTACATTGCCCTCCTGGACCAGCTGTTTGCACCAGGCCCAGAGCCAGGCAAAGCTAGTTGCACATATTTTTTTTTCTTTTTGATTTAGGTAGAAGCCAACATGACAATAGAGAACAGGTGATAAAACTGGTAGATGAATGGTTTAGAAGAAAAAAAACAACCTCCATGCCATTTAGAAAGCAAACAGACAAGTATGAATTAGCTTTTGTTTCTGTTTTCGAAAGGAAGTTAGAGAAAATTTGCTTTTTTTAATTAGGCTTCAAAAAAATTCAAAATATTCCCAAATATTGAAAATTAAAACAAAATACAATCTTCAGAAAGCCATCTATCTCTTATATATGTATTATATTTGGATATATAATATAGTATGGTATATATTATATATATCCAAATATTATACACATATATTTATCTATATGCAAGATATTGTCTTCAATGCCCATTTCTGAAATATTCTACTACACCAGGTCTTCACAATCAACAATGTACATTTTTCTAAATAAGAGGTACAAATGCTTTTGTGGGTTATGAATCTATAGCTCTGTTGAAGTTTAAGAGGTAATATAAAGTCATTTTAAAAGGGACACATTTCCATCAGCTGTTAGAGATTTTGTGCACCAGTGTACAAATGCCCCTCTTAGCACTGTGGAAATTGTGCTAGCCCCTGGGTCTTTCTTTTCTGATCTGTTCTCCCCAAACAAAGCCTCCCTGGGACAATCACTCCCATGATAAAAGACTCCGCATGCATCTTGGTGAAGGATTTGAAGCATCATTGTGAGACCATTTGTGCCTAAAGTGCTTTTTCTTTTCTTAGCACTGGCTCATGACATGCTTCAGATTGGTCAAAGAAAGAGATTTTATCAAGTGTTCCCTTCTCAAGATGTGTAATAAGTGCCAGCAGAGTGTTCTGGTAGCAGATATTTAGAGAGATTGAAAAAGAGAAGTGAAATTCAGAAGTGGGATAAAACGTTAACACTTATTTGAATATTGTGGTTTTAGGATCTTTGTATGTGAATCAGTGACGACAAACTGTATATTAGGGGTGACATGGAAATAACATAAAATATTCTATCCTGTTCTTTTTTGTGCATGAGGCAATCATGATGAATAGTATTTTGCTGGTTCAATTAGGCTGTTAAAAGTTTTGACCTAGATAAGTTACATAAAACTACTTCTTGAATCACAGGAGAATTTCACAATAAATTCGTCATCTTGACAAGAACATGCTGTCTTCCTCAACATAATGAATGAGTGAGAATGTAAAGATCTAAACCTCCTAAAGGACCTGTCATCCTGCTTTGTTTGGGTGTTGGTGTATGGTGTTCAAGATAAGAAGGGAATTAAGAATAAATTGATAAGCTAGTACATAATTTTATATAATAGTCTAAAAACAACTGATTCCTTACCTGTGTGTGTGCATATATATGCTGTAGAGAAGTGATCCCCAACCGTTTTGGCAAGAGGGACCGGTTGCATGGAAGACAATTTTTCTATGGATCAGGGAAAGTGGGTTGGGGCTATGAGGTAGAGCTCAGGCAGTGATGCCAGCCATGTGGAGAGGCTGTAAATATAGATGAAGCTTTTGCTCTTCGCTCTTCACCTGCCTGCCACTCACCCCCTGCTGTGTGGCCCCATGGCCTGGTTCTTAAGCTTCATGGAAGACAATTTTTCCTGGGGGTGCGGAGGCAAGGGGAAGAGAGGAGAGGCAGAGCCTGTACAGCCAGTTCCTAACAGGCCAGAGACCAGTACTGGTCCACAGCCTGGGGGTTGGGGACTGCAGCAGTAGAGGAGGGAAAGCTTCCCCTCTACACTCTGAGGATGTGATAATTGAGTCTATGAAATAAGCTAATGGCAGGTCATTAATAGGAGAAAAGATATACAGATTTATTACCTGCACAGGACATCACATGAAAAAAAAATGAGATCTAGTTGCTTGTATACCTTCTTCACAGGGAAGAGTAGAGCAGGGATGTAGGTAACTTCGGGAAGAGTAAAATGATTTGTGGGGGAAATGGAATGGGCCCCCAGAAGAATAGGTGAAAACCTGTGACAAAGTCTGTCTGGGTGTGGCATCAATTTCCAGTCCCTTCTCCTGTGATAAGAGTTAATCTGCCCTGGTTGATGAGATTCCTAGACAAGTGCTTGATGACAGTTAAGTTCCTTTTGGAGGATCTGTCCCTAGGCAGATAAGAGGAGTTCAGGGAAAGCCTCTCCCTGCATTTGCTGCTCCCCAGTCGCCTTCAGTGTGACGTAAGCAGCCACCAAAGTGGCATATTTGGGAGCAGCATTTCCTGAACTCCTGGAATGCATATGCATGTCTATATATATATGTGTATGTTGTGTGTATGTGACTGTCTTAACCAGAGATTTCAAATCTATAAAATAAATAATAAGCTGAACACCTAACCAGTATTTATGATATAGCAGGCATCTAGACTAAATTTAAAAATTAAGTGAAAACTCCCCATGATTTTTTTCTACAGACGCAACACTTCTGGAAAAAACTGTATTTATGTGGTGTTTGGGTGTGTTCATGGAGGGTCTCCCTCCCAGTTTTATGCCATTCTTAGGGATTGTGTAGACACATGGTTATATAATGAAATATTTCTACTGCAAAACAATGATCCTTAAAGTTGGAAATCTTAAATACAAGAAAAGAGTTTAACAACAATAAAATATGACAGAAATGTCAAATGAGCACCTGTAGAAACAATGGACAATTAGAAAAATTTGTTTCCAATGTGGAAAAGTGAAGAGGTTGATCTCTATTAGTAACAGACATAAAATATGAAATAAAACATATTAATAGCATATTTCTTGCAGTTGAGAGACATAAAGCTTGTACTGAGTTCTTAATAAAAACAAAACCTAAACTAAGAGGGAGATTTGAATTAAGAATTACACTTGCAATGATCTTCTATCAATTCCAAACTCCTGAACACAATGTCAGAACTTTTTGGTGATCTAGCCCTTGCCTATCATTTCTGCCAGTCCTCCACATTTCTTCTCAACTCCAGTACAACAAAATCACAAGTACAACAAAATCATTTAAAGCAAGGTGTATACATTGTTTTGCCCGAAATAATCCTTTATTATACCTTACCAGAGCCCATGCATAACATACTGATGTATGGAAGAATGCACATGCTGTATGCCAATTGATATGTGGCTGGGTGCACAGAAACATGTACAGATCCATTCATGCTTTTATCTGGCTGATTTCTATTGCCAAGTTTCTGTGTAAACTTGGTTCTAGCACCTATTGAAGTTGTATATATTCCTGCTTTTCAACACCTTGAAATTTTTAGCTTCTTGATGGAGCATATACCTTAATTCCATAAATCTTTATTCTAGCAACTAACAGTTTTACATTAAAAATAATAAATAGCATTATATTATTTTTCTTTTCAGGAGTGCCAATAATTCTTTTAGTAGTAAAAACGAACACATTCCAAAATACATAGTAACGATTTGAATGCATATAGTCCATAAGTTTTACTAATTGAATTTTATTGCATTTCACTACTTTATGATACAAATCAAAGGTATTAACCAGTGTAACTCAGAGTTTGAATGTGCAGCCACTGGGCTGAGCATTTCCCAGAGACAGCGTAAAATTAAGTTGCTATTTTAATTATCATAATTGCATTCAGATTCATCATTAAATTACTGTGCTACTTCAGTTTCTAATGAGAGTGAAGAACATTTTTAAAAGCTCTATTGAGTCAGACTGAATATGTATCCAACTTTAAGTTATAACATTGGTATCAGGTTAAATTTGAGGGCAGAAAGCCTATTAACTCCATGAGTAGAGTCCATTTCATTCTACCAGTGTACAGCCAGTCTCTGATCTGCTTTTCTTATGTTGTGACTGAATTTGGGGGCAACCTTGACAATATTTTACACTTAAGTGAAAATCAAATATGTCACCCTCAAACTAATATTTGGTACCTGGCCAAAATCCAGGGTAAAGACAGAATGAGTAGCAGTAATGATACTGTCTCATTTAGACCTGATTTTATTTTTGCTCAACCTTCTATTTCCCTACTAGTTTGCTAGTAGAATTAAGTAAAACCAGAAAATAAATAAATAAATAATGGTTTTCTTTTATGCTGCCTATGGCATAGAAGAGTTTGTGAAAAAGAAAAACTTTCCCACCCTTCACTGAAATAGTCAGAGATTTGATAGTCTGACTCATGAACTTTAGGATATTAATTTTCCCCTTTATCTATCTACTCATTCATTCCCACGCTTACATCTACATATATTTTTACAATATATAAAATACTGCAGCAATGAAAACTAAAATGCAGTGTAGGAGTTCTACCCTCAAGGTATCTTCAGTCTGGTTGGGAAAACAAGACATATACATAAAATATAATCCAGGTTAGGGAATGATTTGTTGGGAAGAAATAGCTGATATAGTGCCATGAAAGTCTAGAGCAAAAGAAATGACCCTTTCCTATGAGGGAGGTGGAGGGAACACAGGTATTGTTAACCAGCATGTGTTAAACTCAATGTCAAGGGTATGTAATCCCTAAAATAACTCCTTTGATGAAATGTTTCATTTAGTCAGCATTTAGTGAGTACTCAGTATTTGTTAGTCATTAGATACAGCACCTGTCCTTGTAAGGGCCAAGGGGAAAGTTCCCTGAAAAATCAACTCACAAAACACAGATTAACTGCAGAAAAGGCATTCAAATTTATTTAACCTATATACACATGAGACTTCAGAGTGAAAATTCAACCCCTCAATGGGGTGCAGGAGCTTATATACCATCTAGATGTTACAGACAGAATGGAGACTTAGATCCTGGCAAAAACAGGTTATGGGAAGTGAAGAGAAGAGGAATTCTTTTGAAGGACCATACATGATTACCAGAGAGATTTTAGTGGGCTTGAAAAACGTACAGTGGTCTGGGGCAAAGTCTGATGGGCCCACAGAACAAAACAATGATTTATAACAAAAGTCTGTCTGACTTTCTTGACAGACTTAGTCTTCCTTCCTGTGTTATGGGTTCAGTTAATCAAAATTCAGGAAGGGACAAAAGGTAATTATTTTCTTCTTTGGTAAATCTGGACTTTAGGTGTATAAGGAACTTCAGAGAGCAACTTTATCCTACTATGCTTTGGGAGACAGTGGGGAGGGGGAGAAGGTCCCAGAAACCTTGAGGCTTCTTCAGTTCAGCATGTCAAAATGCCATATTTTGGAGTATTGGTTTCTGAGCCCCAACATCCTCTAGTGACTGATCTAATGGAGGAGACAGAAAACAAAAAGTTGTGATAAAATGGTTTCGAAGTTTTATTCTGGAGGATTGTGAAGGTCATGAGAGTACCCAACTTTTGGAAGTAGACATTCTTAAATTTACAGTTTAAAAAAAAAACAGGTTATGAGTTAAGAAACGTGTCCAAGGTCAGCAAATTTGTAAGAAGCAGAGTAGGGTTTGAACTGAATTCTGATTCCTCCCATGGCCTCTGCTTTGCTGTCTCCTGTTAGGCTGCAAAACACTTTATATTCTCATACTCCTCATTAGCACTCACCCCAGTTTTGGTTGCTAACCAATATCATCATGTCTGCTACATAATTCAAGGTAGTTTGTCTTTTTTAGCAAAACTCTCAAATGCCCCGAAGAGTATTGTTATAAATACTTGTCTTTTCCTATCAGATCTTGGACCTGTTAGCATATTTTCATGTGTGTGTCTGCCCCCACTTTATACTCTTCACCTTCCTAATCTGGTTCTCACCTGCTGGAAGCTGGTACGAGAAGATAATTTCAAGGGCCAAGGCCAAAGCTTTTTGTTGGTTTTCATTTTGTTAATGGAAATCATGCTATTATTTTTATTATTTTGCCAGAAAGAAAAGCTTTGTGCTTTTCTGTGTAACATCTTTGATCTCTTTGTATAAAATTTATAGTAGATAATTTAGAATTTGCATGAGAAACCATTTCAACTTTGGTTTTTCTGTTTATCTTTGATTTTGTAATTCTGTCTAGACAATAATGGAATTCTCTATCAAAGCAAAATTCAAATATTAAATACAAAAAGAAAAAAAAGTCTTTTTGTCAGTCAAATGTTAATTTTCTATATGAATATACAACATTGTCAAATAAAAATACAAGATTGTCTACATTGGAAGGGATTATAGTCCTGAAGGAAATGTATTATCTCTGAGGAATTTGTCACTTAGGAAAAGGCCTTTAATTCTTTCAGGCAACTAAGGTGATATTTAGTACATTAATTTTGGTAATTAAAAGTCCAGTAACCTAGAAAAGATTGATTCATAACCCATAAATCATGCTTCCTCCTGTATTACTAAGACATTTTAGATCACTATATAGTGATATTTAAAAATATGATAATGTAGTCTAGAATTCATAGGTTTCTGTACAAAATTGTCAAACTAAACAGGGATGAAAGTGTAGTTTTTGTGTATATAGCTTTTTAAAAATTTCAGTATGTCATCATATAAGATATTACATTTTTATCCTAATACCAGAAAAATAAAGACAGCATGTAAAAAGTTATTTGTAAGTTATTGATATCCCCATTTTAAGAGTTTGCTTTGCAGACACTATCAGAAATGAGACAGAAATCATAGTTATCTATTAGTACAAATGTATCATAAATTTCTCATTTGCTAAATAGTCTAGAAAAATATGTTAGTGATGTAATACCTATCTTATAGTTATTTCCAGGAACTCATATGTATCAATTTTCATGTCCTAGTCACGGGGAAGTACTCATTATCCTGAATGATGAATGGACCTTAAAAATGTTTTTGATATAAAGTGCCTTGCTCTAGCAACAATAGGTGAAAAACAGTCGCTTACTTCAATGTAATCCAAGATTCTAACCAGATTATATGCCTTTGTGTTAAAAGCTGATCTAATAACTATGGTTGGAACAATGAGAGAATATTTTATTTGTCATGGCTGTGAGACCCATTGAAAAATTCTGTCCACTATTATTCTCTTTATTCAAAGGGGTCAAAGTAACATCTACCATCAAACTTGCAGTTAATGGGGGAGGGTTGAGATAGTTTTTCTGAGTTGTACCCTGCAGAAATTTGATTTTTTAATAATGCAAAGAGTAATGAAAGAAAGAAATCAAGTGGGACTTGATTGGCAAAGTTTTTTAATAAAGAATACATTTAGAAACCGTAAAGCAAACACAGTCCTTTTGTGGGCTCTTTGTCATCAGGTTGACTCAGTTTAGCTGTTAGTTTTAAGAATATTTGCCATTACTTAAAAACCTAAGAAAGCTTTTGCTTTATCTTCATCAAAATCCTACCCATTGTAAGTCTCTGGGTAAATAGGAATTTCCAATTTTATTAGCCATCTTCTTATTCCAGAAAGAAAAATAAAAACACTTATTATAATGTGTCATGCTTCTTGGTTTGATCAACGAGCATATTTGCTTTGGGACACCTCAGAGTGTGCCCAGTTAAACCTTAGCATTATGACAAATCACACATATGGCTACTTAGTATCTCTGTGGTGTATTTTTAATTTAATGAAAGTTTTACCCAAAAGGATGTGTGTATGTGTAGCCTTACATTTAGTGTGCAAATTAAAAGTAAAATTTGGCATAGCTGCATAGGATACAAGTATATTAGGTTGCAGAATGGTAATTATCCCCTGTTAAAAGTGAAAAAAGAAAAGAAAAGAAAAGCCAACCATTTGTTTATCCCCACAGTAGCAAACTTTTCCTGCAAGGATACAGGTAGTATATATTTTAGCCTCTTTCACTACTCAATTCCGACATCGTTGCATGAAATCGGCCCTTGGCAATAATGTAAATGAATGATCATCTCTGTGTTCCAGTAAAACTTTATTTACAAAAACGGCCAGCAGGAAGCTTTGACTTGGGTGGGGCAAAGGCAATATATGTAACCTAAACATTTATACCTCCATAAAATGCTGAAATAAAAAAATATATATATAAATAAAATTCAAAGCAAAAAGAAAAAAACAGGCAGCAGGCCTGTTGGGGCCCATGGGCCATACTTTGCAAATCCCTCGGTTAAATACTTCCAGATATTCAGCATTTCATGATTTTTCCAATTATCTGCGTATACAAAACAAACCAAACTTGGTATTGAAAAAAAGCAATCTTTTATTATTATAATAGGATGTCTCATGATTCTGTGGTCGACCAATAGGCAGCTCTTCCTTGGGTGGGGAGAGGAGTGCGTCTTCTGTGTTACAGTCAAATGGCAGTTGTGTGGAATCATCTCCAAGCCTTTCTCACTCACCTGTCAGGCTGTCGATGCTGCCTGTTGTCTGGAACCCAGCTGGGGCTGTCATCCAGGGCACCTGCAGGTGGCCTCTCCATACAGAGGGGCTTTGTCACAGATTGGCATCTGGGTTACAAAACAACAGTGTATTTATTTTTGTGAGTTAGCCTCTACCATCCTTACTCTGTTGGTTGAGACAGGCACAAGGGGAGCAGGGACAGATGCCACCTAATGATGACAGAATGACAAAGTCACATTGTAAGAAGGGCATGTGAGGTGGGAGCCATTGCTATTTCTATCTTTTGAAAATCAAATCTGCCACTGTGATATTTTATTTTTTAATTATTTTTGGATTGGAATAACAGCAATAGAAAAGTCAGGACAGCAAGAGTTGGAGAGCAACGGAGAAATTAGGGCAATAGGAAGGACACATCAATAGTGGTGGCTAAGATAAGCAGGAATTAAAACCTGGTTTGTATGATGTTCAAAACACCAAAGTCATGCTTTCGAAACAAAAAATTTTAGGAACGTATTTAAAGAATGGATATCTTCAACTGGTCAGAAGAAGATTGTGAGTCCAAACCCAGACAAGCAGGGAAGAAAGTCAAAAAGAGGTCTCCATAACCAGAAGAATGAGATATCCTTGATAACTGAGGCCACATTCTGACCCAACCGGGAGCTTCACAATGTTCTGGAGGTCTGGAACCCATTGCCCATGAAGGACATCCTGTAGCAAAGGATGGGGCAGATAATGAATGTTGCTAGCTGGAAAAGTGCTAGTGTTGACTGGTGTAGTTCAATCCTGACACGTGTCACAAAAGTCAAAATCTTACTGAAATGACTGCATCAATTGGCGATTTTGACATCACGAATGCAAAAATACAGAAATAGCCCATCTGGGAAGTTAAAGAATGAGGAAAGTCTTTAAAACTCTATCCCCTAACTTCTTTCATTTTTGTGCTCAATAAGCCATTCTCTGCATTAGAGCCCTCAGAAGAGCCCTTCAGAGCATGCACCTTGATACGAGAGCCCTGAGACATCTGTTGTGCCATTTTAATCCTCTCTCTGCTATGCCCAGCCTTCTCTGTCTGTGGACCAAATGTGCCTATTTTTTGCTCCACTGATTTAATAGCCCCAGGAAAGTTGATAATGTAATCATAGAAGTTCTATCGGAATGGAACATCTCAAGTTTCATCTCCAGCCTTTCTGTGGGGCTCTCCGGACACTGTAGACTCTAGGTTTTGCTGCATTCCAGCTGTTTTTGGTGCAGAGCCTATTGGAATCAATCTCTCCATTTGTGTGTATGTGTGTGCGTGTATATTCCTGTCCTTCTATTAACTACAAGAAAAATTTGTCGTATTATTTAGCAGCATCTTAACAGGTTTCAGTCCATTAAAAGCAAAAGAAAGCATTAAGTGGCATTCTTCAGCTTTTAACTGGTGAGCTTTCATCAGTTTATTAATAGACTCTAACTGCAAATGTGCTTGTTACATGCTAGGGCTTTAGACCGACTCTAGCAGCAACAGTGGTGTCCTCCGGGACTAGAAATCCAATTCTAAGTTCTACCTCAGGTAATGCTTTGGACTGCTTTGGAGAAATTAAACAAATAAATGCTGAAACTTTCCTTCTAGAGAGCTGAAACTGACTGGATTTATTCATGCTTTAAAACCCCAGCCTAAGAAAACAGCCAAGACTGAAGTAGCAAATTGCCTAGTGGGCACAAGTATATTCCAATTGCAATCTTTTGGATGCCATTTCTGTCCTATTTCTACAAAGCTGTGACATTAAATAGGCAGAAGGCTGAGATGCAGGGTAAATTGTAGGGATACATACGATTTCTTATACAGAGAGTCAAAATCACTAGAAAAAGATTAGGAGTTTTGCCTTCATTTTAGTATGGTAAAGGATTCTACTCTAAATATGTAGGTAAGGTGGGGCGTGGTGGCTCACGCCTGTAATCCTAGCACTCTGGGAGGCCGAGGAGGGAGGATCGTTTGAGCTCAGGGATTCAAGACCAACCTGAGCAAGAGTGAGACTGTGTCTCTAGAAAAAATAGAAAAATAAGTCAAGCATGGTGGCGTGCACTTGTAGTCCTAACTACTTGGGAGGCTGAGGCAAGAGGATTGCTTGAGTCCAGGAGTTTGAGGTTGCAGTGAGCTATGATGCCACTGCACTCTAGCTAGGGTGACAGAGCGAGACTCTATCTCAAAAAAAAAAAATTTAGATATATGTGGGCACCAAGAGCTAAATTAATATTAGCTCCTTGTGGAACTGGTACGCTTCCTTCTTTGTCATAATGAGAGTTGTTTTCCTTTTTGCCTTGACTGCCAGTAAAATTAGAATAAATGTTAGGAATAATTGTCATCCTCCTTGAGGGCCATGGAAGGGAAGAGAAAGAAGTAGATCAATGACAAGAAGGGAAGGAGACCTATGATTTTATCCCTGTTCCACAGAGTTTTAAAAAAATCATAAAAGAGATTATTCAACCTTGGAGAGATTGTATGAGGTCAATATGTAAGTTCAGTGTTCAAGTACATCCTCCCACCCCCTTCCAGTGTAGGTAGCATGGTGTGAACTCTTAAGGAAGGCTGACTTGATTTTAGAAAATAAAGAAATTGCATTTTCATTGCACATTGAATTGTAGTAATAACAATAGCTTACACATCTGGAGCACTTGCTATGAGTCAGGCACTCTAATGTTTTACATGGATTGATACATTTAATTTTCATAACAGATGGACAAAGGTTTTAATCTTATTCTCATTTTATGAATAAAGATACTAATAAATAGAGAGGTTTGGTACTTGCCCAAAGTCACACAGCTTGAAATTATTCAGCTAGAACCAAGATTTGAATTCAGCAAATCTAGCCTGAGAGGCATGATACTGAACACCAGGTATGTTACTTCTGTTATGCAAGGTTGTGATCTAGCTATATGGATTATATTTTCAGAAAACATATTTGAGTCTCTTTATTCAATCAAGTGTCCTTCATTCTATTACTGTATTAATGTTACGTATGTCTGTATTATATGGGGATTGTGTGTGTGTGGTTACATTTGGAAGCATCAGTAGATGTATAGGATTGACAATGAGGAAGATGATAGTGTTATCAGACCTACTGTTATGATAGGTAAATGAGATTTGGAATTTTCAGTAGAGATAATACTTACCAAATATCCCTTATTATCCTCTTCCATTTTCAAGTCCCTATTTCATTTATATTTGGGCTATATAATAATTCTAGCAAATATGATTATTAGCATAAATGATAGGTTGTGAACCACTGCCATTTACAAAGAAAAAAACTAGTATGTAGGATCAGAGTGGTGAATGAAGGGCAACAACATTTTATTGAATGTGAAAGAGTTAGAAAAAATAATGGAGGCATTTTTCCTAGAGAAGTTTGAGAGTAAGGTACAAGCTGTCCTCAAATATCTAGTGTGCCACCATGCAGAGAAATAAAAAGCCTTATTATGTATGGCATGAAAGTATTAGAAGGGCTAATTGAGGAACTTATAAGGTTTAATATAAATAAGAACTTATTTTTGATACCACATTTTGGACCCTTTATCACATTTTTAAATATTTTATTTCTTTTTTTTTTTTGATTTTTTGATTTCAGCATATTACGGGAGTACAAATGTTTAGGTTACCTATATTGCTTTTGCTGCACCTGACTCAGAGCTTCAAGTGTGTCCATCCCCCAGATGGTGCACACCGCACCCATTAAGTGTGAATATACCCATCCTCTCCTTCCCCCTCCCATCTGCATGACACCCGATGAATATTATTACTGTATGTACACATAAGTGTTGTTCAGTTAATAGCAATTTGACACCGAGTACATGTAGCGCTTGTTTTCCCATTCTTGTGATACTTTACTTAGTAGAATGGGCTCCAGCTCTATCCAGGATAATACAGGAGGTGCTAGATCACCATTGTTTTTTGTAGCTGCATAGAACTCCTTGGTATACATATACCACATTTTATTAATCCACTCATGTATTGATGGGCACTTATGTTGTTTCCACATCTTGGCAATTGTGAATTGTGCTGCTATAAAAATTCTAGTGCAGATGCCTTTTTTATAGAATGTCTTTTGTTTCTTTGAGTAGATACCCAGCAATGGGATTGCTGGATCAAATGGTAGTTCTACTTGCAGCTCTTGTTTGATTTTTTTCTATTGTCTGCCACTTCCAGTAGAATAGAAGTTCCTTAAGACCAGAGTATGTCTGTCTTGGGCATGGTTATTTTCGTAGTGCTTTGCATAGTCCCAGCTCGTTAAAAAAGCATGATATAAGTTGTCATCAAACAAACATATGAATGAATGAATTAATGAATGAATGAACAAAGGAACTTTCTGTCAAATAGAGGACTCCAGATATTTTCCTGACTTTGGAGAAATTCTAGTACAGACTATGTGACTGGTTCTTAGGAATATTTGGGAGCATTTCCATCTCTGGATTGTGGTCATACTAGATGTGATCTAATGCCTATCCCAATGCCCAGATCCTCCGATTTTTATTGCTTTACATTTGAAGATTCCTGGTGGTTAAAGCCTTTTGCTTTTTACTTCCCAGCAGATAAAAAATCAAGGCAAGATATTTTTTTGCAAAACCACAAAGAAATATCACAAGCATTTTTTTTTAGCCCTACCTGTTTGCAAAGACATTTATCATCTTTTGATAACATGTCATCATGTTCAGAGAAATGGACAGCATGTACTTTGTAATCAGGACGGGAGTCTGTGACATGACTGATGTGAGCCTTTATCAGGTATCATCGTCAAATGTGAGTCTCTGAAACGTGTGTGTTTGAAAGGCTTATGCTTGCATTTATGACACTTGGCTCTGTTTCTTCACACATAGTTATAAATTAATGCATGCAGTGACACCTCATTTCAAGTTGGGTGCTCATATGTATGCATGGCTGAATCTTGATCATCAGTCAGATTAGCCTCATTATTCACTGAGCATCCCTTCCACTCAGCTGATCATTGGCTGGATTTGTGACTCTCTAGATAAATTCTTTCAATCTCTTTGCTAAGTCAGTTTCCAGAGAGGGGGCAGCTTCTAAATTGGAAGCAATGAAAATCAGCTGAGAGCCACCCAATTCTAACACAGGATTCTGTGTTATGTTGATATTTTAAGATAATTCACTGCCATCAAGGAGCTTTCAGTCTTGCTTAGTAGAAAACAAAATATAAATACTATGATGTATACTTAAAGGTATAGGCAAAAAGGGTGAGACATACATGGTGGTGATGGTGGGGTGCAGGCAAAGGGTTTGTTTGAGAAAAGAAGATAGAATTTGAAATCAGATTATAGGTTTCTAATCTCTGCTGTGCCATTTAATTTTTTTCATTTGTCAAATAATAAATTATACTGAGGATGATCAATGATGCTGTTAAGGCATCTAACATAATACCTGGTGCATAGGAGGTACACTGCAATGGTAGAAAGTTATTGTCATTATTTATTGTGATCATCATTATTATTATTGTGTATTGCAATTTTGAAATAGTAGTGGGATATTCCAATTCTCTATAATCCTCACAAATGGAAAAAAGGTGGAGGAAGGAATTAAAAATATGTCATCTATATAAAAGAAACCCTATCGAAGAGGCTGACAGCTAGCCCACAGGGCAGAAATGGTGGTATAGCCAAAAAGAGTGCCAAGGCATTTTGGGATCTTTGATATGTCAGAAAGGTAACAATGAATGCCAAATGTCCATTTGCCACCACCAGCTGGCAGTTTAGGACAATTCAAGTTCTTTCCTTAGGTCAGCTCCAGTATTTAGTAGAGCTTGCCCTTCATAATAACACAGGTGTCTCTTTGACGTCCACATTATGACCAACTTCCAGCTTTAGCAAGTAAGCAAGCATTGTGGATCAGGACAAGCATATTTTTAAGAAGGAATCTCCCTGAGCCAGCTGATCATGGCAATACCATGGCTCAGAACATGTGGAATAATGCTTGGTGTGTGTTGTAAGCAAATTAATCACCTTACACATAGCCCATGGAGAGCTTCTCATTCCAAAGAAGATGAAATAAGGTCATTTTACCTTATTCCTCCTGCTAACTACTACTATAAAGCCCAGACAGAATACATAAACCAACTACCAGAAGACTCTAAAGAGGGAGAGAATGGAGATAAAAGTCGGATTGACTAAAAACCTCAGAGCTTGAGAGATGACCCATTTTTTTGTTTGTTTTTGTTTTGTTTTTGTTTGTTTCCTTTCTTTTGTTTTATTTGCTTCCCATGTATGCCAGCCTGGGCACTAGAGCAGCCTGCAACCTGGAACTGCCAATGGGTACAGACAAACAGCCCAAAGACAAGCCTACTCTTTCTAGTTCTCATTGAAACCCGAAAGAGGCAGCCCTGCAGGATGGGGCCCTTTTGACTACACATATTCTGTGCCAGGTGAAAATCACAAACAAGGCACACCTCTCCCTCTTCCCGAGGACATTTCAGAAACTGGGAGCTTGGGGGAAGACTCCTGTTGACCATTTGTGCTCAGCACTAATGCAAACAGAGGCAGTGCCCCCCTCCAAAAGGCACTGGGAAAACTGCAGGGCAGAGTGCTGTTGACCAGCCTCATCCTTGGGAATGGATCTAGATCCTTTAACTATTCTTAGCTCTAGAAGCTGGCATGATGTTAACCTTTGTCAGTAGAGGGCACCGGAGAGACATTGCCGGAAGAAAGGGTCTTTCTTCCTGGTCTTGGGTGCTCACTGGCCAAACTCCTGTAATGTGGACAACTTCTCCCAAAGATACCCGGCCCCTGCCGTGCATGATGGCCAGAAACACCCACAGGCCATCATCTCCTCTTAACACATCCCTAAAGCTGTTTTGTAGCAGTGTGCTTCTGGGGAGACATTTTCTCAAGAAAAGCTTTTATTGGCATCCCATAAGTAGATTTCCAGCAAGTTCCACCAGTGAGGCCCCACAGCAACCTCTCTACCATTCAGTCAGCTATAGCCATGCCCTTTCCAACAAGCTCTGGAACTCAGCACTGGGAGGGGTGGACTCATTTTTGGACACATGGTCTCAGCCCTAGGAGGGCTTGACTGCACCTTAGATCTGCTTATTTCTCTATTATTTAGAGATATCGTTACTTCATACTAGCCAATTGTTATTAAGCAATCTCCTGTTACAGTTAATATTACACTTTCCACATCCAAATTAATGTGTAATTTCTCTTTCTTGATTGAACTCTGACTCATGCGTAAAAGAAAAAAAAATTTATAACTTGGACTTCATTAAAATTAAAAACTTTTGCCCTGTAAAAGAGTAACTTGAGTCTGGAAGAAAATATTTTCAATTCACCTATCTGACAATACTATATCCATAATATATAAAGAATACTTTAAACTCGACCATAAGAAATCAAACAATCCAATTGGAAAATATGTAAATGGCTTAAACAGACTATTTCATCTAAGAATGAATAGATAGTGCACATGAAAAGCACATGAAAAGATATTCAACATCATTAACTGTTAGGGAAATGCAAACTAAAGCCATGATAAGATGCACTATACATCTATTAGAATGTCTAAAATAAAATAAAATAACAAATACTGTCAATACTTAAGTGGTGATGAGGATGTAGAACAACTGGGATTTTGACACATTGCTGTTGGGAATGCAAACCGGTATAGCTATTTAGAAAAAGTCTGACAGTTTCTTATGAAGGGAAACATACACTTGCAGTGTCACCAGCGATCTCACTCCTGGGCATTTACTCAAGAGAAATGAAACTTGTGTTCACACAAAAACCTGAATACAAATGTTTATAGCAGTTCTATTAATCCTCACCAAATACAAGAAACAGCCCATATGTCTTTCACTGGAAAAATGTATTAACAAATTGTCATACATCAATATAATGGAATGCTACTCAGCAGTAAGGAGGAATAAGCTATTGATGTGTATAGCAGGTTGGGTAGATCTCAAGGACATTATGGTAAGTGAACAAAACCAATCTCAAATGGATCCATCCTTTATCATTCCATTTATGTGGCATTCTCCAAATTACAGGGCTTAGGGTTGGAGGTAAGCTGTGACTATCATGGGGTAACAAATAGTATTTTGGAGTGACATAACAGTCCTGATCACGGTGGTGATTACAAGAATCTATACATGTGATAAATTTCACAGAAATATATGTCAAAAAGATTGCTTGTTAAAACTGGTAAAATCTCAATAAATGGTCTAGTTTAGTTAATATTACTGTTCATGTCAATTTTTCTGGTTTTGATAATTTTGCTGTGGTTATATAGTATGTTGTTATTGCAGGAATCTGGATGGATATTACACAGGAACTCTTTCTATACTATTTTTGCAACATATATATGGATCTAAAATCATTTCAAACTAAAAATTAAGCAAACAAGCAACCACCACCACAATAGCAAAAGAGATCATATCCCAGTAAGCAGAAGAGTACCATGGTAGAAGGATAGGACTAAGACATCCTAGCTGCTGATGCTAGATATTATTCAAAGCCATACCCTTCAGTTGGTTGACCTAGTTTGAGACCCAGGCATTGGCATTTTAAAAAACCATTTCTCAGATAATTCTACTGATTACAGAGTTAAGTGAAACACTGATTTAAGGAATTCTGGGATAAAAGTCAGCTTTGTCTAGGAGGGAGTAGTTTCCGAGGTTTCTTGGTTTTTGTGTTATTTAGAAGTATTGCTTATGTTGGCCTGAACTTCAGTGATCTTGGGCAAGGATAACTCAGTGCAGAGTTGGCAAGATTTTTCTGTAAAGGGCAGATGGAAACATTTTAACCTTTGTAGATCATATACTCTCTGTTATAGCTACTCAATTCTGCTACCGTGGTGCAAAAGCAGTCTTAAATAGTACATAAATGAATAGGTTTGCCTGTGTTCCAATAAAACTTTATTTACAAAAACACACAGTGGGCCATATTTGACCCACGTGCCACAATTTGCGTCATAACCTCTGATTTTAGAGAACTGAGTGGACCACTTCCTTAGTAGAAGTCAACCATGTGAATGTCCCAGCCCATGAGCTGTGGCAATTCTATTTACAATTAATAAACAAGTGAGTCCAGACTGATGGAACCAATGGCTCTCCTTACTCTTATCAAATCACACTTCATCCATTGGGCTTAGTTCTGGCCTTCTACTTCAAAGAAAGTTTATGAAATTTTTCAAGGCCAGAAAAAATCACCCAAGATGTTGAAGGGTCTGGAAACCACACCCTGGATGAAGTACGTGAGAGAACTGCAATACCAAACCCGAAAAAATATTAAGAACAGTGTCCAAATACTTAGTTTGTTGTTAGGAAAAGGGATTACGAAGTTTATGACTTAAAAAAAAAAAAGAAATAGGGTTATTTATCCATACATTTCTCCAACAGCTATATATTGAGCACCTGATAAATGCTGTTCTAGGTCCCAGCTGTACACACACACACACACACACACACACACACAGAGCAGCTAACCAGACAGTGAAAAGAAGCTTCAGAAAGGCTAATTTCAAGTCAATAAATAAGGCTTCATTCAAAATTAAAACCTATCTGAAAGGGGACTGGTCTACCGTGTTAGGTGATGAGTTCTCAGCCTTTGGGGTTGTGCAAAAGCAGTCTAACAAAAAGAATAGGCTGGCCTGGAGGATTTTAGAGGGGAGTATGCATGGGGAACGGTTGAGGATCTGCTCCATGGCCCCTGGGGCTCTCTTTAAACATTTAATATTTAAAGATTACTGAGCTCCATAACGAACCATGGTGTAGAGTTCAGAATTCTGGATTTCTCAAACCAGTTTCAATATCTGTGTTTATTTATTATGGACTTCTGTATAATATTTTTCTGAATAAAGAGTCCCTTAGCTAAAAATATATTTAAAACCACTGAGATAACTTTGATCAAATGCCCTGTAGCAAGTGCCAGTAGTAAGTGGAGCACTTCAAAATCATAATACATGAACAGAAATCTGTAGATTTGAAGGGAGATTTTATAGGAACCCTCAAAGTTACATTCTGTAAAGGAAATAATACCTATTTTTGGAGTTTCAGTAATATATTATTTTTACATTTTCTTTTTTTGAAAGAGGGCATTGTCTTTTATTTCGATATAAATGGTTGATCTCATTTATTGCACTCTATCCCTTTTTGTGTTCAAATTATCACAGTCTGTACATTCATATAATATGTTACTTATTTTCCTTTAATTAAGCAAAATTCTGTCTGGGTCCCCATTTATATAGTAGTAGAAATCTAAATTGTGTTCCTTCTGGGTGATTTCAGTCACCCTCAGTGTCTGCTCAGCCAGTGCCTTAGACAGCATTGTGTTTCTTACCACCTCTCACTCTACCTAGGATGGGGTAAGCCTCAATAAATCGATCTACAAATCTTGGAAACCTTGAAGATAGAATAAATATTTAAAGATTATTTTATGTGATAAGTACCATTGAAATGTGTTCTCTGAAAATGAAATTTAATGATATATAACTGATGAAATGACAGTTAATGATAATGTTTAAAATTGTTTTGAATAACATATCCAAATATACATCTGAATGTATTTGAATTGTAGGATAGCTTTTAATTACTTGCAACTTTGAAACGATCCATGCCCTGTGGATTAAAATAAATTATTGGATGATGAGTATATTCATGAACTGAGTTTACAAATTTGAACAAGTAAATATCAAATATCAATCAAATAATGTACTAATGAATCAGGTCATGTGCGTTCTGCTTTTTAGCGACCATTAAAATAAAAAGATCCCTCTTTATCTTCTGGATCTTTCCTTATTGGAAGGAGCTGGTGATCTGGCCACATGTGATAAGAACAAGGGAGAAGTTAAGGAAAGGAGCTTCTGGGGGAGAATGTGAGAATAAGTGACAAGGACCTTACCCTTACTGTCAGACCATGCAGCTCACCCTCCTGAAGTCCTGTTTTCTCCCATACAAGTGAGAAGTTTATCTTTTTTTAAATTTTCTTCTTTTCTCTGTATAAATATATGGACCCATTGTGTTTATCATGTGCCACTATCTCTGTATATGGCTGTTTTAATTTGGAGACATGTGTCTTTTAAATACAGGTAGTTCTAATATCTGGTGGCTGTAGATTTTATTTCCATTTTTAAAAAGCAGATCAAAAGGAATAATCTGTGTATTTAAATCGCAATAATTACCATAGGTTCTGCTTGCATTAATACTGTCTGAGCACATTATGAAGCATTTGTCATAGCTAATGCATTTCTGTCAAATCAAGTAATATTAGAAAGGGGCTTTTGTAATGAATATTAATGTAAGAGACAGCCATAAGTGAAGCAAATTGTAGAGGCAGGTAAATGTAGAATTAGCGGCAATTGCAAAGTAGCCTTTCATTACAAATTAAGTTCTTCTTATGATGTTAATAAAAATTTAAGGCTCTAGGTAGTCATCAGGAGCCTGCTGAACACTGATAGGAGTTTGGAAGTACTTTTCTTGTACTCTAATTCTAAATCAAAAGCCTTGAATAAGTTTGTCATACAAAAGAATATTTGCATGTCTTAATTTTTTATTCTTGCCCTTAAATAAATCTTTTAAAGAAATCTACTTTTTAATGGAGTTAATTTAAGCCCAAAGATAGTTCCAGATGCATATGTTAAGAGAATAAATTAAGTAAATAGAGTACTTTGTGTTCATTGAAGCTAGATGCTGTATAAATAAGACATCATTAACACATCATTACATGTTTTAATTACACATGCTAAATTATGGATCAGATGTGAGAAGGAAAATTTCTGCAAAAGTTACATAAAGCAAAGATAAATTTCTCAAGTGGTATCCTAGATGAAATTATACAGAGAGCTATGCATTTACTGCCTTAATATTGAACTAAATTAATTTATAGACTCTCCTAAAGCTTTCAGGAAAGAAAATATCAATACTTCTAGACTACCAGTTCCAGTATAAAAAAATATTAACTTGATAATTTGTGCTTTGATCTGAAATAGTTAATATATTCACAAAAATGTTTCTAACCAATATTTATAAATAATTCATAGTTGTTACTTTCTCCTGTTATATATTGGTTTGTTATTACTACTATTTTAATTACACATAATACAGGCTCATTACACATATATTCAAAGATTTATATGATGTAAAAATTTGAAAACTCCTGTAATCCCCTTTTCCTCAAAGTGTTCCCACTACTAAATTTGAACAAAGGTAAGGAAAAAAAAATAAGTTCTTATCTCTCTTTCTGTCCCTCCAGTCAGCCTGTTTTCTGTATTACTGGGGATGATGTTTTTGTATTAAAGATATTCATAAACTTGAATAAAAGGTATTGCACTTTCTTTCAAAAGAAATTGCCAGTACTATGAGAGAATAATCCTACTTTAGGTAGGTGATCCTCTCTGTATCAGACAGCTTAGGCGAAGGAATGCTGTGGTAAGAGATGACACCCAGTCTCAGTGGCTCACAGTAACAAAGGTTTGCTCTTCATTATGGCTCTGCTCAGTATGACTTCTATTCAGGATATAGCTTAATGGAACAGGTGTATCTGGGAATTACTTGCCCTAAAATTCATGAAACATGAAAGAATGTTAAGGCTCATATTATGTGTCACTTTGACTTTTGGGCGAGTCAAAGTCAGTTGCATGGAGAGGACTAATGTCAATGAGGCGCAGGCATATACAATCCTCTGGTAGGGAAAGGCATGGTAGAGAGAGGGTTTGAATGTTTTGTACAATGATGCTTTCAACCACACAATAAATATTTATTTGTATAGTACACATTTTGCAATGTCTATTATATGCTAGATTTTATTCTGGTGTTTAGGCTACAGTGATGAATAACATAGACTTTGTCTCTTCTTTGACGGATAGATATTGCAATGAAATTTTATACTACTTTCATTGAGGCTGTAAATACTCCATCCTTAAAGAAATCCTCATTAGGGAAGAATGAGTAGGAAGTAAGCCCAGGGACTTTTCATACACATTCCTGAAGACTCTGATCATCTCTGGAAGGATGCTGCCTTCTGCTTTATTGTAAATTGTAGAAAATGTGACTGTTGCTGATAGGTTTCAGTGTTTTAGAAACGTAGATGGCATATAGGGCAGAAAATTGGTGGCCATGCATATAAGTTCACTGGTTTTAGTTTCTAGGGCTGAAGCTCCCTGAGAGATGTGAAATAATTTAAAGAAAGTATTTGCTTTGGCATAGATATTTGAGATGTCATAGAAAAGACAAGTCTGGTAGAAGAAACCAAGAACAAAAACAGGAAGATGAGAATGAACATTATGTTGGTTGATGAGGGAATTAGAATGTCAGGGTTGGAGAGGGAGGATGGAAGTCCAGCAGGCAAGTGCAGAGATAGAAGCTTAAGAACTCAGAGCTTGACATCAGGGAGACAAATCTGACAGTCAATAGGATATTTAGGAGCCAACAGTGACTTCAAAATGAAAGTAAGTTAGGGATATCTTTGTTAAATTGTTCATTGTAAATATGATGTAATTTCTACCTGGAGCACAAGAATGTTAGTAGGACAGGAAGGGAAGGGCACTCTGGAGTGTCATTGTAGTCTGTTGGATTTGTTCTGTTAGACACAGGAAAGGAAGAGATAATGGTGCCTTAAAGATTGTGAGTTCAGAGTTAGCAGAACGGTCGGGTGGTTATAAAAATGATCAAGGTGATCAGTGACATAGAGTGTTTCTGAGTTCCCATGGACTCTCTGTGATAAGAAAGAGGGATGTAGATATGGATGACACTCTGCATCTGGGAATACATTCACCCCAAAATTTCATCCATGGAAGGGAAAGAATGAGAGCTTCCTAGAACTAGTTTTTAAGGGGAAATTAGGGTCTGGCCAAAGTAAAAGAAGGAGGGAGATAAAAAATAGATTTGGGGTAAGGAAAATTTTTCTTCCACAGGAAAAAAAAAGGTTCTATTTTAATTCTTATGTACATTTGGATTTTGTAACCTGAAAAGAGTCCACACTTTCACCTAAAAACTGTTATATTTTATATGTTATAAATGTAGAATAAGTGATAGTATAGTTCTCCTTCCATCACATACATGCAGACATCCACACCCTACCCTGAGCATAAGTATCTTGAAGACATAATTCAGAAAATATATGCAGCACCTTCTGTTATAAGAAGGAGAAAACTAAGCTCAACATCATTTTACAAATTCTAATTTACATGTGAGGGTTGGGTCAGGTCTAATTTTTAGAATTATTAAGTAAATAATAGATTTGGAAATTATTTCTTTCAAGGATAATTGATTCAAAGGATAATCTCTTTGAATTATCCCCTTTTATGATTACTTTGCCAGATCTGTTTTAGGAGCTGAATGAACAATTAAACAAACAGTAACCATCCCTTACAGTGACAATGCTTAAATCCAGTCTGAGATCGCAACTAATGTTTTAAATCCTATATTTCAATAGAGTAAAGCTACCATACACACTATGGTACCTTGCAGCTTCTCTTTCCAAACAAATTTCAGTTGTTTAAAAGTCTATCACTGCAGTTCAGAGTTAAGGGATGTTTACAAAGCTACGTTCAAATTGTCAGGAATATTTAACTACGTCCTATCTCTTAATCCACATGAGCAGAAATTACTGAGAAAGCAACATGCTTATGTGTTTGTTGATGACTTACTAGGCATGCAAAATGCATAGAGATACACATGAGCTATATCTAAAAGATGAGGTATTTTCCATACATAGTACACTGCAAATGATTTTGAAGCCATAAATACCAAGAGAAAAGAAAGATTTTCCTAAGTGCGCTGGTGGAGTCTACTTTACACTCATAATTTAAGTATCTATAAAATATAATGTTTTCCTCTGCTTTACACTTGCTTTACACTAATGTAGGTATACATCGGTTGTTTATTGAGAGACTGAAAAGCTAATGTGCTTGACATTGTAAATGTGTATGCCTTTAACTTTCATCAGAATGGAGCTCTTTGGCTCATATGAAAAAATTAAGATATCTTGAAATTTTATACAATATTAGAATATTGGAATCATGAGGACCTTTCCTCTTGGTTCTTATTAAAGAAGTCTATCTAAATAATTGATTTGGATTTTAAGAAAAGAGAAACTTTTTCTTTTAGTAACTATGAAAATTTTAAAAATGTATATTGAATCTTTAATTTTCTTTTCTTTTTCTTTTTTAGACAGAGTCTCACTCTGTTGCCCAGGCTAGAGTGCTGTGGCATCAGCCTAGCTCACAGCAACCTCAAACTCCTGGGCTCAGGTGATGCTCCTGCCTCCACCTCCCGAGTAGCTGAGACTACAGGCATGTGCCACCATGCCCAGCTAATTTTTTTTGTATATTTTTAGTTGGCCAATTAATTTCTTTCTATTTTTAGTAGAGATGGGGTCTCACTCTTGCTCAGGCTGGTTTTGAAACCCTGACCTTGAGCCATCCGCCTGCCTTGGCCTCCCAGATTGCTAGGATTACAGGCATGAGCTACCATGCCCAGCCTGAATCTTTAATTTTCTATGAACAAGTCAGATGAAATGTTCATTGCATATTGGAAAATGTAGGTCTGTTTTATTTTATATATGAAATTATTTACCTAAACATCAAAAACAGCCACTCACTGCTCCAGATTTGAAATAGATGCCTCCAGATGTATAGTTATAGAATACATGTGTGCGTATATATGCATTTATGTATATTAATATAAAATCCTCAGCCTAATCATGTTGTCTAATATAAATAACCAATTCGAAAATTACTAATCGTAGATGGGCTAAAACAAAATAATTATTCCCGTAACCCAAATTTATTGCAATATTCTACTTTGGATTTCTATCTCAGGAGCATTTTTTCACTCTGTAAATCATGTGAAAAAATAAATAACAATCAGGGAATTAGCCATAAAACAAAACAAGCAAATTTCTTAATTTATATTGTATTTTCTATATAAACAGCTAGAGAAAGGGATCCTTATCAATTATACCAAATATATCCTAGTAATAATTAAAACATAAAACTATTCAAGAAAATATGTCATGAGAAATGTAATCATTAATATGAGGAATTTATCACTTAATATATAATTGTGTTAGCAAAGCTAGAGATAGGTTTCAAGCAGTATAAAGTGATTTTGGATTTTGAGAACAGCAAGACTTGTGAGAAGGTTTTGATTAGAAAATATTCTATACCTTTTAAAGTTTAAGTATTCAAAATGGTTAATTTTCTCAGAATTTAAAATAAATGAAATATTCTTCTAATATCAAAAGTGAAATGGGAGAAGTTTCAGAGATATGACAGCTTCAACTATAAGCAAATGGTATAAGAAAAAGTGTCATTTATGTTTATCTGATGATAGTAGATCTAAAATGACCTACAAACAATATGTTTGACCTTGAAAGAGTGAAAGCCCCCCCAGGACTTCATATTATTCTCAGATGAAAGGATAGAATGAGATAAGTTCATTGAGTAAACATTTATTTCTTGAGCACCTACTCAAAGCCCAGAGATTTTGTTAGGTGCTAGAGAGACAAAACAGTACAGACACAGAGTCTTTGCCCTTTGTGATCCTCACAATCTCTGACAGGTGTACAGTTCTATGGTTTCCCTAAATGCTATGCTTTGGGGAAACTTCCCCAAGCTACTGTGGATAGAGACCTCCCTTTAGGTTTTTCTAGCTAAATCATACCCAGTGGAAAGCAATGAAAGAAGAATGGTTTGGTTGAAAAGTTGACAACTAGAAGCAACATGGATTTATTTAGGTCATTAAATATGAAATGTCCAATTTCGAATCAAAAGTGTTGTTTACTACATCTAAAACAAGAAGCAGTACATTTAACCAAAGTATGGGCCAAACTATCGACACAGTTTTGCCATCTTAACAGTAGATTATTTATATCAGCAGCAAAGAAGCCTGGAGAGTGAGTGGCAATGAAATTGCCAAAGGCATTTTCCACAGATTGTTGAGAGTTGACTATTTTTCCTTGCAAGAGGTGGTCCAAAGCCTGGAAGAAGTGGTAGTCAGTTGGTGCAAGATCTGGTGAATACAGTGGATGACAGAGGTTCCAAGTCCAGCTTTACTTTGAGCAGCGTTGTTTGTGCAACATGTGGTCGAGCATTGTTTTGCAAGAGGATTGGCCTGTCTCTATTGACAAATCTCAGCTGGTGTATCACAAACGTCCTCATCATTTTGTCCAGTTGATTACAGTAGACATCTGCTATAATTGACTGACCAGGTTTCATGAAGCTGTAGTTGATAATACCAGTGCTCGACCACCAAACAAACACCATTTGCTTTTTTTGATGCATATTTGGTTTTGGACTGTGTTTTGGCACTTCATCTTTATCCAACCATTGTGCTGAACACTTGCAATTGTCAAAAAGAATCCATTTTTCATCACATGTAACAACATGGTTAGGAAAGATTTGCCTTTATTTTGTGACAGCAAAGAAAGGCAAGCTTTGAGATGATTTCTCTTCTGACACTCATTTAATTCATGCAGAATCCATCTATCCAGGTTCTTTACCTTGCCCATTTGTTTCAAATGGTCCAATATTGTTGGAATAGTAACATCAAACCTTGCTGCTAAGTCATACATAAGTTGAGATGCATTCGCTTCCACTACAGCTTTCAGCTCATCATTATCCACCTTGGTCTCAGGTCGCCCATGTGGCTCATATTCAAGATTAAAATGACTGGAATGGAAATTCTCAAACCATCGATGTACTGTGTGTTAATTAGCCACATCATTCCCAAATACTTCATTGATATATCAAGCTGTCTGTACTGCATTGGTTCCACGATGGAACTCATATTTGAAAATAACACAATTTTTGGCTTATCCATGGTTTCACAAAAATTGCTCTAAAAATAATTTGAAAGATAATCACAAGCCAAAGTGTTCATTTGAAAGATTGAGGATGCATCTATACAATAAAAACAAAATAAGAAGTGTCGAAGTGAAATGTCAGAGATATCAACTTAAACTGTCAAACTTAGTACTTAAGGCAATCGGACATTTCATGCTTAATAACCTAACAGGTGTGCCAGGCACTCTCCAAGGTACTAGGTGGACATTGCAGAGCAACTGGCAGACCTCACAATTTAATGGTTGAACTTAAGGATAAACAAGGTATAAAATAAAGCATATATGGTAAAAAATATCTGATATTATATAATATATTCTTATAAATTGTAGTTTATATTAGCTACTATTAAATTAAAAGCAGAGGGTTTAATGGATAAGGATGGGGAAGTATCTAAATTGGATTGATTAACCAAGGAAGATATCTCTGATGAGCTAACATTTACATCAAGATCTGAGAAGAAGCCCAAAGTAGAAAGTATGTACAAAGAGCTTGAGACAAGAAAAAAATTGACAAAAACAATATTTGATATTGTTAAATATTAAGATAAAGTGAAATAAACATATCATTCAGTTGAACCACAGGTTTAGAATCCACCTTATTTTTTTCTAGTAGACAGGATAAAACTGATTACAAGCTCATTAGGAAAGCTAAGGGAAGAAACAACCTTGAGAGGCAAGCTGTGGAATTGGAATTGGGCCAGCAAGGAGCCACTTCCAGTATCAGAGAGACACATAACAATCAGAAAACAGCCACACATAGGAAACTTCTGCAGAAAAATCAGACCATACCTAGACGTATTTGCCAGAAAGGGAGGAAATAAGAGAGACAGAAATGTCTAAATTCCTTCTTTCAATCTTTTGCAATCCACTTGGTAGAAAGTAAACTATAGCCTGGACCTGTATGGAAGTGAATCTCTGGGAAATAGAGTTTTTACCTCTCTAGCCTCTGACATGGATGCTGAACTAGGCCACCACATTCTCTACAAAAAGGGAAATGTGCCAGCAGATGGGAACCAAATCATACTAGCTTTTGCAAGCTATGACAAGCAGTTCACTTTTAAGAGCAATAGGAAGTCATCAGAAGGTTTTCAGTAGGAGTTATTTATTTTTTTTTCATGTTTCAAAATGTTTACTATGGTTGTAGTGCAGGGAATGAATTAGAAATTAGAAGTAGAATCAAGGAGACTGATTGAGGTTGACTACACTAGTCTAGGTTAGTAAATGATCGTGGTGCCTGGGAACAGTGCGGAGGTAGAAGTGGTAGATGGATTTATACATCTAATTATTGTTAAAAGGAAAACTTTTAGACAAAATAAATTTAGCAGAGTTTATTTGAGCAAAGAAAAGATCATAAATTGGGCAGCACTCAGAACTAGGAGAGGTTCAGAAAGTTCCACCCAGCAATTTGGGAGGCAAAACATACATAAACAGAAAAATTAAGTGGCATATAGAAAAAGCTTGATTTGTTACAACTCATCATTTGCTTTATTTGGACATGGTGTGATGAGGCATTTGCCTTATATGGACATGGTCTGATTACTTGGCAGTGTATGATTGGCTGAAGGTTGCCTGCTATGATTGGCTAAGACTCAGCTATTTGTTACAAGAATATGTTCTTCAATTAGGTTGCAGTTTGTTTACATGATAAATTAGGTGGCCGTGCTCTATATTCAGAGGCATCTTTAGGTCAGATTTAATTTAATTTAGCAATATAGAAACAGAGGAATTGTTGATGTACTGGAAGTGAAAGGTAAGAGAATGGAGAAGAGGTAAAGATGACAGTTTCAGGTGTAGGCAACTGGCTGAATACTGGTGCCATTTATAGCAATCATATTTTCTAAAATTGGAGTTAATCGCTTTGTCTTTAAGGATACCATACTATGTTGTTTGTTCCTGTGCTGCAGTTCTCCTCTCATATCCCTTTGCATTGCCATTGGATTCACTTAATTTTCAGCTTCTCAAGAGTAGAGATTTCTTGTCATGCTTTTAAAATTTATTTTGTATCACTCTAAAGTGCCTAGCACAGTTCCTTTTATCAACAAATATTAAAATAGAATTAAATGTCCCTTCCTTTTTCACCTTCCAACCATTGGCTGCATGATTTTATTATAAATACAAGAAATTATCATTTTAAAAACTTTTGGGAAAAGTTGAGTTTGAGAATTCATTGAAGAGTGTAACATAAAGTCTAAATACGCAGGTCACACTGTGTTGATCATATTCCAAGATGACAATAGTACTGACAGTCATCACATAAACAAAATTTCTTGTTAAATTAATCAAAGTGATCTTGCAAATTTAGCATTTTGATTTTTGAACTTATGTATGGAATTAAATAGGAAAAAGTAGTTATTATGTTTCTCTTGAATGTGGGGAAAAACCTAACCAGCAAACAATAATGGATTTCCTTTCTCTCTCTGAGATTTTCATGCTCAATGATATTCAGAAAGACCCTGTAAATATACTCAGAAAGAAATCATTTTTTCCAATTGTATCAAAACTAAAGAGTCTTAAGGGAAATGTTACCATACATACTTTAGGCTATTTCTAATAATATAAAACTGATTATAATAAAAATATTTTGATGTTTTAACTTGAGGGGAAAGAAGAATTTCTCTGTACTGCATCCTCTGGGAATTTTTGATCATTAGAAAATTTTATATAATAAATTAATTAAAAGAGAACTATTTCCACCATAAATATAGCAGGCTGACATTTTGTTGAAGAGAAATGA
>VBSM01001681.1:11591920-11612690 GCA_008086735.1 Cheirogaleus medius | reverse complement strand
TGAGGTATATGTATTATCCTGGGAAAGTCATTTTTGCTGTTCTAGATGCCTATTTTTTCATATTTAAGTTGAGAGCGTTAGAACATAAGACCCACCATCTGACTCTAAAATTCAATGATTTTATGAATTGAATGGGCAGTTATTAGCCCATATTGTCTTTAACTAAGAATTGGATATAGAATATGAATTTGGAGTCCTATTACTTACCTTTTAGTGTTCTGCTGGATGGAGCCTAATGGCCCCATTGTGTTGAAATGTAATTGCAAACCTGCCCAAAGTGTGTTCCATGTTTAGAAAGGTATATTGGACCCAGTGGTGGTTAAAGTTAGGGGATGATCATGTAAAAACAATTGCACCAAAATGAGGTAGAATTTTGCCCTTGTCCTATATGTGTATTTTTATCTGTGTAGTCAAGGGCACTTCTGTCTGAAGGAACAGTTTTCAAACTGTGGATCTGGCTCAGTCAGTATCTGTGATATGAAAGTAAAGAATATACCCTGAGTAAATGCTAGGAAAACCATTTGTGGTTGCTTTGTGAGAAAAATTAAAGATAGAAACCATTTTTGATACATATCACACTTAATTTGCCTTTTCTTTATATATTTTAATATCACCAATTTATTTTGAATGATATTTTTGATACTTATTAATAATTCTATGAAACAATATTTTATAGCTTTAGGAAGATTTATTTGTAAGTTTAGGTCATGTTTTCATAGCATTTTTTTTCTCTGACAGCTTTATAAAAATTTGGGGGCAATGTAGGCAGAATACACCCACCTCATCACATTTTAGAACAATACTAGTGAATTTGTGCTGAAAATTCTAAAGCTGGACGCCTGATTATTTTCCTGAAGCTACTTAGATAATTACTTAGGATCAAATTTATTTTTAATATAAAGGTCATTCATAATAACATGCTCTTAAATGTTTAACTCCTTCAGTACATGTTTATTGAAGAACTGGTCTGTGAATCACTGTACTAGGCAAAGCAAGAAAATAGAAAAAAGTACATAATGGGTTTCCTTACCATAATTATGCAATGAAGTTGTACTCGGGGGAGGGAGGATGCTAAAAGTGCCTAATATGACACACAACAAATTGCTGAGAGAAAAGGACTTATACTTAGTGAATATGACTTCCATTTTATTCAGTTTTAAAATCAACACATTCCATTAGTAGCTATATTCTTAGTCCTCTTACCCATCATGTTTTTCTTTAATGCACCTGCTTTGTAGAATACTTTGCAAGAAATGAAAGATCGCTTTGGATCTTTAGTAATAAACTTCTAGACCACAAAACAATTATTTACTTTTTTTCCTTTTTAAGTTTTCTTAGTATGGTTGTTTAAATACCATAGTTCCATTTTACTAATTCTTTCTTGAGCTTTAAGTGGATATGCCCATACCCAATTATTTGTTACACTACAATAAGGAAAAGAAAACTTAAAACCTTTCTCAAATAATTGAGCTTCCATTGGTCTAGATAGCCAAAAAAAAAACCAACAAAAAAACCCAGAAAAAACAGAAAAAGAAACTTGAGCATCAGTGGAACAACTTATAATAAAAACAAACTAAAAACTTTTCCCAGAATATGAACCTAAATCGGTTCTTTGTCTGATAGATGTTCAATGTAAATTTGTCAATACAGTTGAAAAAATCTCACTTGTTTTGACACTCACTACACTTCTTAAATTCACTTTCAAAAAGATGGTTTAAAAAGGAGAACTAGTACAATATGCCTGTAGTTTGCCCCGAAAGGGAAAGCAGCATGTATTAAAATGTGTTCTGTAAAGCTTGGGGTCCGTGGGAAGAGAACTCAAACGTACAGCAGGTTGTGGGAAGGCTCAGAGTGGCATTTATTTACAGTAAAATGAACAGATTTTAAATGAATAGTTCACTGAGCAGACAAATCCTGTGCACCAGTATAACCATCACCCCAGACAACATATACTATAAGACCTTCCATCATCCTAGGATGTTTACTCACGCCGTGGTCCAGGTAATTCCCTCCCCACCCAGAGGCAACCACTAGTCTACTTTCTGTCAGAGTAGCTTAGTTTTGCCTTCTCTAGAATATAATATTAATATAAATGGAATTATGCTTTGTTTTCTTTTGTGCCTTGTGTTGTTTACTCAACATAGGTTTTTAAGGTTCATCCATGTTTCATTTCAGTTAACCTGTTTCTTTTTATTGCTGAATAGCATTCCCTTCTATAAATACTATTTACCCATTCACCTGGTGATGGATATTTGGGTTGCTTCCCAATGGTGCCTTTATGTATAAAGCTGCCCCGAACATCTGTGTATACTATTTTTACTGACATATTTTTATTTTTCTTGGTAAATACCTAGAAATGGAATTTCTATGCTCTAGTTTGGTATGTCTCATTGTATAAGAAACTGTGAAACTTATTTCAAAGATATTGTACCAATTTGCATTCCCACGGACAACATATCAGTCTTGTTTGCCCCTATATTTGCCAACAACAGAACTAAGTGTTTTAAATTTTAGTCTGTCTAGTGTTATGTGATGTGGTACCTCATTGTGGTCAATACCCTTGTTCTATAAATGCAGAAATTATAGTTTAGAAATGTTGCCATGTTCAAATTCACACCACACTCAAATGGCAGAACCAGTATTTTGCAGGTGGTTTTAACTACAATGCATAGTCTTATAAGTAGAATTTCTGGGTCCTAAAAATATGTCACAGAAATGAACCTCAAATGGTCATTGAAGGTTACCATTTGGTTTCCTGGGACAGAATCAGGATATCATGAATTACCAGGAAAATCTTATTAGAAAGATGTTACTGGCATCAGCTGTCTAGGACCAGGACAAAGTTCTAGTGGTGGAAGTGAACTGAAATCAGCATGTTTGCTAGCCATGCACCCTTTCTCCTATTCCCACGTTAGACTAAGTGGTAGATGCTTAAAATTGGCAAAAATGCTTTAAACTATTTTTGTTAATGATGATTTTCTTCTCAAGAAACTATAAAATCTGCATGCATCAGTAATAATGTCTCAGAGAAACTACTTTGTCTTCCAATGAATATGCATTTAGAATACTATTTTAGCAAAAAACAAAACCTTAATATCCATGATATTTTGTAAAACCTTCATAACTACAACAACAACTACTATGGCAACAACAACAACAACAACAAAAAACGATCTTGGTTTCCACATTTTGAAAAGGTTCATGCCATAAGAAAGTAAGTCAACTTCAAACAATAGGAAAGTAAGTGTAATATGTTCTGATTTTGAGAGAAAATTTTGCTGAATTAAGTTTCCTTCGCAATTTTACTTTCACCATGTTATTGCATGAGCACATTGATGACAGAACATTAATGGATTAAGCTACCTATCACATCAGTATTTGGCTTAAGAACTTTGTTCAAGGGAGTTGATGAAAAATCCTGTTCATTGGTAAGTAGCTTGGTGTAGTGGCGAAAACATAGACCAGGGATTTAAGAGTTGTGGGTTTAGGTCCAGAGCTTTCTTCTCTTCAGTTCAATGTCCTTGGGCAAGTTGTCTCATCTTTTTGGGGCAGTGTGTTCTCATTTATCAAATGGTAGGACAGTAATTGATACTCTCCTAATTCAAAGTCCTCTGAGTTTTGCTGTAATAACCTATCAAGGCCAATAGCTCATGGAGACTTCAGGCAGGGAGAATGAGGACATGTGTAGTGGGACAAGGACATAGAGTTAGAGTAAGTGGGACAAACTTTTCATTTCTTTAACAATTTTTATGCCTAATGAACGCCTCGAGCAGGAATCACAAGACAAAATGGGGAATAAGATGAATATGTTACCATTTCCTATGGTACCTCCAGGCAAGTGAGGAATGCAACTAATAGACAAGAAATGGAGATACAGATGTTGAATGTCATGATTGTGGTTGGAGGGAAATAAGATTTAGTCATGCAAGAGAGGTTGCCAACCCATTTGGCATTCTTGAAGTCTTCCTGGAAAAAGAAACTTCTTAGCTGAGAGATAAGTAGACATTAGCCAAATGATGAGGAAGAATAATGTTAAAGGCAAAGGCCACATAATGTTTGAAGTCTTGAGGCAAGAAAGATTTTCAAGGGTATGAATGAAGTTCAATATGGCTAGAGCAAAGTGGATATATGGAGATGTAAAAGATGTGTCTGGAAAGTTTAGCAGGGACCAGACTCTTAAGGACCTTAAAAGCCATATTAAGGTTATTGTATTTTGCTCCCCAAAATATTAAGCAAATGGACATATTATAAGGTAAAGATTGATCATGCATTAGCATATTATAATGGATTGCAGTAGTGTAATATAAAGTGTGAAGACATTATTTACAGGGCTATTGCACTTGTCTAGCTGAGAAAAAATAGTAATCTGAACTCCGCTATTAGAAATGAAAATGGAGGCCCAGCTTTTTAAGATTCTTGCAAACTCTAGTGGCAATGCTTGGCACTAATTTATGCACGAAAAAAAAGCATCTCTCTTCATGCTCACAGCAGTCTCTGTAGCCTCAAGCGTGATGGAGAATGAGTGTTATATAGGCTGAGGGAGTAGGTCAGCCTGCAGGCAGTGCATCTTGTTATGTGCCAAATCCTAACACTCAGCACCTGGCTTAAGCCTACTGTGCAATTAATTACAAACATAAAATGGGTGATAAAGCTACAAATTATGGAAATGTTATAAAATTCACACAGGTGGATTATTCACAGGAAAGGAAGAAGCAGAATCAGAAAAGAAAATAAGACACACTGAAATTTACACAGATGTGAGACAAGAGTGCCAAGAAATATAATTTATTCTTGGAAGAAATATTTGAAAATTCAGGCTTTTACCCTGGTGATAATTGACAGGTGTTTGGCTTCTAATTCATTCATTCATTTAGGGCTTTTCCCGGACTTTAAAATGTTTTGTCTTGTATTATCTACCCTTGCTAGGTGATGAGAGGCTATGGGCCTTTGGGGGGAAAAGGGGGAAGGGAAGGACTTGCAAAAGTATGGATAGGAAAAAAGAGGCCCATTAGATCTAAGCACTACATCAAACATTTCAATATGTATTCTTCCCATTGAGGAAAGCGAAAGTACTTCAAATGAACTGGGATTATATATGGCTTTGTTAGACCAAAAATATTCATTGAAGAGAACAACCTTTAAAAGTTAATGTGTTTTGCATTAGACACTTAACAGAATACATAAACATGTAGTATTTTAGCAAAATAAACTGAGAAGACTAGATATAAGTGTAGTTGTACATGGAAATAAAATTTAGGTTTTTGAGGTCATCAAGGGGACAGTGAAAACTTCCATGCAAAGAAATATTTAACAGAAAATGCCCCATAGAGAGAGAGATGGCGTTGGAAATCTGTTAAACACAAGACACAGGGTACTTAGATATAAAAATATTTCTGTAAAGATGACTAAGTATTTAATGAGAAAGAAATTTATAGCTTCTTATTTTGTAGCAGAGTCTTGGCCGACAGCGGGGTCACATGATGCCTCATAAACTTGCTTGGATCCCTCTGCCGGCACCCCTACTGAGGAGGCAGAGAGGGTAGGCCCTGTAACGTGTGGTAAGCAAGGGTACTATCTCGTTTTCACATGAGTTATATTTCTGCAAACATTTTAATATGCTACACATCTGCTGTGATTATTTTTCTCTTATCCAGAAGTTATTGCAGGAATGGTGTTCATGAGGTGTATAAGTGAGTCTGTGTGTGTGTGTGTGTGTGTGTGTGTGTCTTTTAGTTTCCAGTGGCTGTAAATAATTGAATATGTGTGACTACACTTTTTACAAAAAGGGATTTTTGGAGGCGATCAGTTGAAAACATAGAATAAACATATGAACTTTGGATATAGCTTCTAACAGCTGTTGTTTAAAAACTGCAATTCGAGAGCCTACTCTATTTGGAGAAGAGTTGACTGTTGTTGTATCTGAAGCTAATATAATGTTCCAGAGAGAAAAGAGCAATAGCTATTTGAATGTATGAGTTTCTGTGTTTGTGTGTGTATGTGTGTGTGTGCATGTACCTACAAGAGGGAGAGAGCCAGGCAGAAAGACAGAGGAAAATAGCAGTAGGAATATATTTTTTAGTTTTGGTTCTTAATATAAAAATTGCATGTATTAGCAGTAAGATTTATTTGCTTCAATTTAGTAGAACCATTCTGAGATAACTATTTAAAAGAAGTCTTTTTGTTTTCCATTTGAGAATATAAGATTACATAGTTAACAAAAAGTGTATGTGCATGATGTGTAAGTCTACATTAAACTTCCAGTAAGTGATTATAAAATTGTAATAAAATATCTGCAATTACTTTCTCAAAAGTCTACTTTATATAGTTGAAGCACTGCTTTATCAAATACCCTGAGAATATTGTAATCAGTAAAATATTTGCTTCAGGGAGAGATTTAAATGAGTTTTAAGGCTTATGATAATCTTTGCTTCCTTTGGTTAAGCCAAGAATTGTATGTAGCATTTACCTTAGCTGAACTTACTTCATTTAATTGCTTTCTTTCATTTGTTTCATTTATATATGTGAAGCAGCTTCCTATAAATAAGAAAATATGGGACATATACTTTTTATTCCTGTTGCATATGAAAAACATCAAGGCTAAGTGGCTCTCCTAAGAGCATACTATACGGTAATAACAATCTGGGAAGTAAAATATCATTCTAGAACTATAAACATTTAACCCTATCCATAATTTTAGATTTCATCCAGTAAATTCTTTTATTGAAAAATGAGGGGCCTCAGATCTGAAGAAGTTTCTCCTGACTCCCAAATATTTGGACTATAGTGTAATCACCTAGAAATGGGTATCTTTTCATAGCTGTACGCATCATTGGACAAGGCTAGCCAGCTTGGAGTCATGGGTGAGAGAAAGCTAGCCAGCCTGTATAGAGAGCCATGTCTTCAAGGTCAGATGTGAAGGGGCTTTGCCACTCCTCACTCCACCCTGGCACTTGGCTCTGAGGAAGTCCTCAGGCTGCTTGGGCTCCCCTGTGCATGACTCTGCCTGGGTCTCCATCACTGGTCTCTGTGACTGCCTTGCTGTGCCACTGTGCATACTGTCTCTTCATTATTTTTAGTAATTAATAGTTTTTCTAACTGCAAAAGCAAGAAAGCGTAAATGTATTTTAACACAAACAAAATGATGGTGTCAATCCCATAGACCTCCTTCCCATTTCCCTTTAAAAACATATGCGACATATTTTTTACAAAAGTGGGGTCACATTGCATGTAATGTCTGTTTCATGCTATTGGGTATTTTTTAAGTGTTACTTTTATTTTTTCCTCTTAATCTATTTTAAGGATTTTGAATGTTTACCATCTTTCAATGGCCTTGTCTAATGCAATTATCTGTAACATCTTTAATATCATTTTAGCTTAGTCTACTTTAAAAAAAATTTTAAGTCTGTTTTTTTTCTAAAACAGAATTGTAAAGATTAGTTTCCTTAGTGCTGCCTCTTTACCTCTTTTTCTTACTTGCATAATGCATTTTATTGTAGCCTTATATAACTTGAAGTTTATTGCTCTTAAAATTTATTTTTAATCTCTTACCTGCTTTATGTTTTCATCCTTAGCCTCCTTAAAATTGCTGTTACTTCTAACATTAACCTAAACATATTTTAATATCTATTTTTTATCCTTAAAATAGTACTTAGGTATTTACCTACCTTCCTACCAATCTAGCGGTCTCTTTTTGTAAATTTTATTTCTTCTCTTGATTTGACTTAATTGCAAGCAAATATCATCAATGCTGAGAACTGCTCTGAAGTGAATCCCTCCCTCTTTTCCAGTTGGTTCCATAACGAATGCCCTAAATACTCTTTGCATACTTCTTAAGGCACTCTGGAGATTAAATCCTGGCTCAAAAAAAAAATTGCCTGAGAAATCCTAAACACCAGAGAATTGTGTGCCATGTCTCTGGAAAAAAAATATAGAAAGGAGATTAAAATTAGAAAAGGTAGTGCTTAGATTTAAATATTACATCTCCAGACACCAAGCCATTATGGGGAACTCTCAAGTTTCCAGTCTAAGGGATTATTTATGTATTTTCTTTTTGCTATTGAACATGATGATACATGCACCACACTGTCAAATTTCAGCTGTGAAAATGTTATAAGCATTGAAATATATGGTCATATAAAAAATTTATTGGGCAACTATTATATACTAGCTACTTACTTTTAGCCATTACTTTAAGACCTAGAGAGTCACAGGAAGGCTCTAAACCAGATATTTAAGTGCTCAGAGGTTAAAAGTAATATTAATATGGTCATAGATGTGTCTTTGTTCCTACTGCAGCAGCAAACAGCTTTGCTGGACATTTGCAGCTATCCAATAAACAAACTCTCAAAAGAGCATCTGCCTTTTTTCCATGAGCACTTGAAATGTACAGCTACAAGTTGATAGTGTGTGATTTCAACTGGCTAGAGGCCTAATTAGTTGCTGTGCAAATTTGAAGGCAATTAAGTTACTATTTAACATTTGGCCCAACATGAATAATTTGAATTTACAACATCTTTTGCTCTCTTAAATATCTGCTTCAAAATTAAAACTTAATTTCAAAAGAGAAGTTTTAAATTAAAAAAAATTCAAATATTTTAAATGTGAAGACCAATTCAGGAAAAAAATAAAACTTCAAAACAATTTTAAAGATGAAAGGCAAAGAGGCTCTTTCATTTTACATCCCTTCTTACTTTGGTTCCCTAAGATAGCATTCATGATGGGAGATGCACATCATGGTCTTGGCACTGCAGTGCAGAGCTTTGTCTTTAGGTGAGTTAATTCAAGTCTTTGAACTTTTGTTTCTATACTTTAAAAGAGGAAAAAAAATATTTTAGCTCTGATTGAAAGAATTTTCTGAAAATGAATGGGTGTGAAAGCATTTAACATATTGTGCAGTGCTAAACAAATCCTAGAGATTACTAAGGCAAACAATTTAATATTTTTGTCATGACAGAGACAAAGCTGAGTCTCAAGTCTTCCTGGGACTAGTTCACAAATCCAGTTGCCCTCATTAATTGCCATTTTCTTTAAGAGGTTCCACATAATAACTCTAAATAAAATTAGAAAACCATCCATTTTAGAGATTACAACTGCTCTAATAAGTAAATTTGTTGTAGACAGAAAATGACATAAAATATAATTTCTTCTTACACACACAACACAAAGATCATGCATGTAAACACTTAAATGTTCTTTAAAGGACCCATTTATTGTGGTTTCATCACAAGATTATATAGAAAGATTTTTCTAATACACATGAAATCAGAAAAAAAGATTACAAAGAAAGATTTAATTTCTAAGCTGCTTGTGATATTTTAAACAAAAATCAATTGCTTTATTCCTTTTGTTCCTATTGATATAAACAATTCAAAATCATGTTGTTAAAGCTTTATATTGAATGTAATTTGGTATAAGCAAAGTTAAATGATAAATATGCAATATCACCCAATTGCTTTATGAGTCTCTACACATGATCTGATATCTATGAGATAGTTAAACAAAGCATTAAACAAGGGTGTCTTAATTTCAGGCAGATCTTTTCACATGATCTGATATCTATGAGATAGTTAAACAAAGCATTAAACAAGGGTGTCTTAATTTCAGGCAGATTAAAAACAAAAACCCAAAGCAATCTTCTCCCAATTTTTATCACTTGTTCATGCAAGCCAGTGTATGTGACACTAAACAATATTTGAATTTAATTTTTTCTGGCACTGGGAAGAAAAAAGGTGTTACTACGAGAGTATCTAAGCATGAAACTGAGGTCAAGTTTGAGTATCTGGAGAATTCTTATATAAACAGCATCAACAGAAACATGGACACAAAAGAGCAAGCTTAACATTCAGAGTAAATCAACTGAGAACTCAGAAAATTTGACAGGTTACTTAGCAGCAACCAATAATATTAATGACATGGGCTGATTCTTATTGCACTATAGGTCATGAAGCAACAACGTGGGAGGTTGAAATGATTAATCTGGGACCTGAAACAAAATTTCATATTCCCAGACTTAGAAAGTAGAGTCCCACTAACATGGGAGCTAGGTTCTAATGTTTACACTTAAGGTGAAAATTGGGTATTTTCTTAGTTACCTATGAATATATGTTAGAAAGGTGGAAATTTGGAGTGGACATTTCATCTCTCTTGAATGCCCAGCTCAGTCCAGGTGAAAACCAAGCAGCACAATAAATTGATACATTGGGTGAACACTAGATGACATCGTTGGTTTGTGTTATGGGCCATGTTGTTTAAAACCAAAATGTACTCAGAATGGTGCAATGCTCTCTTGATGGGGATTGAGAACTCATTGAGGGCAGAATGTGTCCTAACTGGCCATTTTGTGCTTATCCCACACCATTGTCCACACTATTTCATTTGTGATTGCCTACACCATTTAAATTATTTTAAACTTATGTTGCATGTATATAGTATTATTTAACTCCACTCTCCTCCTCCTTCCCTGTAGAAAGGTCATGCACAGATAGTTAAACACAATACTAGATTCAATCCATCCAGCCACACAATAAGTACTTTATTTAAGTACCTACCATGTGTCAGATATTACCCTATAAAGACTCACAATCTAGGGCAAAGATTATTCATTTAAAAAATAATTGTAGTAACATGATTGGTACCAAAATAGGAATACAGACAAGGTGTTATGAGCGTATGGAAAAGAATTACTGAGCTCCTACCTTGACTTTTGTGCTGAGCCTTGGCAAAAGGGTGCATACAAAACTAGCAAGGGGCATAGCATTGGGGGCAACTAGGATAGTTTCACAGGATCGAAATGTAGTGTGTGAGTGAGGAGCCAGAATTAAAGCTAGAAAGATTTCAAGGGTCAGACTGATACACCAGAGGAGTTTAGATTTTGTTCTGCAAGGCTTTTAGTGGAGGAGTGATTATAGTCCTAATCTAGGAGGACTCTTTTCACCTGCAATACATGATAACTGCCATTACATTTGCATGTGTTGGTTTATAAGGCTCAAACTCCCAACACAGCAGCCCAAAGGCATAAATAGCACAGTGGCTCTTCCCCCAACTTGCCACTTCCGCAATTCACCACTGCACCAATGGATGAGTTAATATAACCTGTGCTCCCCTCTCTCCCTCCCAGGTGACAGAAGTTAGCATTTAGTTGTGCTCCCTCGCAGTAAACAAGAAATAAAGAAGCTGGAACTTAAGAGGAATATTCACAGCTTATTCCTTTTTTTAAATAACAGCTTTATTGGGATATAATTCACATAACCATACAGTGACTCATTTAAAATGTGTAGTCAACTGGTTTTTAGTATATTCAGAGTTCTGCAGTCACCACCACAATCAATTCTAGATCCCATCAAAGAAACCCCTTACCCATTAGCAGTCACTTTACCTTACCCATGAAATCCCTCTCCCTTGGCAACTGCTCATAAACTTTCTCTCTGTAGATTAGCCTATGCTGGATATTTTACATAAATAGAATTTCTAGTATTCTGTGGCTGATTTCTTTTACTTAGCAAAACATAAATGTTGATTTTATCATGACTTATTATTCCTTTTTAGGACAGAATTATATTCCAAATTATGGGGATATACCACATCTTACTTCTTTCATTCACTGATAGACATATGGTTGTTTCTATTTTGGGGGTATTATAAATAATGCTGCTATAAACATTTACATGTATTTGTGTAGACATAGGTTTTCATTTCTCTTGTGTTTGTGTGAAATTGGGTAGAAAGGGAATTTGGGGGTTATATGATAATTCTGTGTTTATCTTTTTGAGGAATAGTGGGACTGCTATCCAACATAGCTGCACCAGTTTATTGGCTATTATGTTTAAGCAATTAATCCCCAACTATGAAGTCAAAAATTGCCTATGAAGTTTCCCTGGGTTAATATTCTCAGTAGGTAAGTTCCTCATAGAATTAATTGGAAAAAATTAGTATATATTTTACTCAATAAGGCATAGCTGTTAGCTAGTCCTGATAATATGTATAAAATTCATTTAGGTTTAGAGTAAGATCTAAAGAACTATGATATTTAGTAAGTGAAAGAATGTAAGGTGTTTTTCTTTTTGTCACATTTTTGCTTATGGTTTTGACGAGAGAACCTGTTCATCTGTTTCTCAACCTTGAGTCACATTTCCTAAGTGTCTACAGTTGCTTGATGCTTGGGAGTTCAAATTCTCCTACAGTCTTTTTCCCAGCATTACTACATTTTATCTTAATCTCTTTTTCAGCATCTTAAAGTTTTTTTATTTTTGTTGTTTCCTGTAAGGGTCTCAGCAACTTTCTTTCTAGGTATATCACCATGTTCTTTCTGACCTAGCAGAATGAGGGGGAAAAAAAGGGTTGGCAATAATGCCTTGATATTATTTCTTGCATAACGTTCAAATGTATGAAATAATTTTCCACATTTACCCTATCTAATTTAGCTGTTGGCCTTTGGAAACAGAAGAGCTAGTGAAGAATTACTTGTGTGTAATTCTTAAATTAACTTATTAATCACTTCTTTAGAAACCCTGTGGATCTTGTAGCTGAGGTTTTTTATGAACATCCTGTTTTTCAGAGCATTGTATTAGTTTAGAGATGGAAGGGTCCTTGGGAATTATGTAACAAAATTCTTCATTTAAAAAGAATTAAAACCACTTTCCTTAAATCATATGGTTATATTATACTTGAATGAAAGAATGCAAAAATTTTAAAGAGATTAAAAATGATTTCCACACAAATGGAATCACATATTGGTGCTGGGTCTTTCTCTGCCCCCCCCCCCCATTATTTGTTCTTTCTTCCAAGCATCAATTTATTTCCTGGGTTGTTTTGTAATCCATTCATTCTTTCAAGAAATATTTACTGGAGATTCATTGTGTTTCCAAAACCATTCTAGATGCTAAGGATCAGCAGAGAACAAAAAACCTCAAAAACTCTGCTCTTATAGGGTTTATATTCCACTGGAGGGAGACCGATAATAAACAACTCTTAGATTGCTATATATTACATAATATACGTTAATATAATAAATGCTATGGCAAAAAGGAAGGCAAGAAAGAAAAACAGAAATTGAAGAGATGGCAGAAAGATTCAATTTTGTCTACGGTAATAAGATATAGCCTCACCAAGAAGGTAATACACACTTGAAGATGGTGAGGGGATGAATAATCTGGCTATCTGGGGGAAAGGCATTCCAGACAGATGGAACAGCAAACTCAAAGTTTCCAGGGTGGGAGCATGTTTGGAGTGCTTGAATAAGAGCAAGAAGGCCAGTGGTGCAGTGTGTTGTTACACAGGGAATAAAAGGAATGGTAGAAAAAGATAAAATCAGGTAATGGATAACTAGATTACACAGGGCTTTTGGCCAGTATAAGGACATTGGTTTAAATTTATATATATATATATATATATATATATATATATATATATTTCACATAACATAAAATTCACTATTTTGACCATCTTAAAGTATACACTTGAGATTTTAATATAGTCACAATGTCACACAATCATTACATCTAATTACGGAACATTTCAAGCACCACCAAAAGAAACCCTGTATTTCCTAATACCCCCTTTCTCTTATACCCTGGCAATCACTAACCCATGCTTTGTCTCTATGGATTTTCTTGTTCTGGACATTTTATATAAATGGAATCTTACAATAGATGGTCTTTGTTGACTGATGTCTTTCACTTGGCATTATGCTTTCAAGGTTCATCCATGTTGTAACGTGTCAGTACTTCATTTCTTTATATGGCTGAATAATATTCTATTTATGGATATATCATCTTTTATTTATCCATTCATCGATTGGTGGACATTTAGGTTGTTATTACCTTTTGACAATATGAATAGTGCTTCTATGGACATTTATGTACAAGTTTCTGTGTAAACATATATTTGTAATTATTTTGTGTATGTACTTAGGAATAGAATTTCTAGGTTATATGGCAATTCTGTGTTTAACTTTTTGGGGAACTGCCAAATTTTTCCATAGTGGCAGCACCATTTTATAGTCTACCAACAGGATATGAGGTTTTCACTTTTTCCTCATCCTCACCAACACTTGTTATTTTGTCTTATTTTTAATTTAATTGAAATTTTTTATTAGTATAACCATCCTAGTAGATGTAAACTGGTATCTCCTAGTTGTGTGATTTGCCTTACTCTAATGACTAATGTTAAGCATCTTTTCATGTGTTTATTGGGTCATTTTATATGTCTTATTTAAAGAAATGTCTATTGAAATCTTTTGCCCACTTTTTAACTGGGTTATTTGTCTTTATATTGTTCAGTTGCAAGAGTTCTTTCTAAATTCTGGACACTAGACCCTTATCAGATATATGATTTAAAAATAATTTCTCCCATTCTCTCTGGGTTTGATCATCACCAATATCTTTTTTCCTTTGTCTTCTTCCATCTCTACTTTTCAGTTTTCCTCCATGAGGTCCCTGACAGCCTCCAGCAGCTCTCTCTATGATCTACACCTGAGCTCTCTCTACACTCTCCTCTCCCCACTGGTTTATCTGACATCCTACCTTTCCTTTGGGACTGCCTCTAATTAGCCATATTGCCCTGCCCTGTTCCCTGCATTTAGTTTTTTTTTTTTTTTTTTTTGAGATATATTCATAATGATTTTCATAGCAGTTCTACTGATTGACATTTCCACCAACCATGTAAGGGTTATCTTTTCTTCACATCCTCACCAGCATCTGTTATTTTTGTCTTTTAGTAATAGCCATTCTAATTGGGATGAGATGATACCTCATTGTGGTTTTGATTTCCATTTCCCTGTCACCCAGGATAGAATGCAGTGTAACAGCAATCACTCACTGTAGCCTTGAACTCCTGGACCCAAAGGATCCTCTTGCCTCAACCTCCCCCAGCTGATTTTTCTTAACTTTTTTTAAGAAACAGCATCTTGCAATGTTGCCCAGTCCAGTCTCAAGTTCCTAGCCTCAAGCAACCCTCCTGTTGCAGCCTCCTCTATTGCTGGAATTACAGGCACAAGCCACTACTCCTGGCTCTAATTTTTTTAAAGCTATTATAAATGAGATTGCCTTCTTAATTCCTTTTTCAGCTATTTTATTATTGGTATATAGGAACACTACTGATTTTTGTATTTGACTTCGTATTCTGCAACTTTACTGAATTTGTTTATCGGTTTTTTAGTGGAGTCTTTTGTTTTTTCTGTATATAGAATTGTGTCACTAAAAAGAGGGACACTTTAACTTCCTCTTTTCCAACTTGGATGCCATTTACTTCTTTCTCTTGCCTGATAGATCTCTCTAGAACTTCTAGTACTATGTTGAATAGGAGTGGTGAAAATGGACATCCTTATCTTGTTCCAGTTCTTAGAGAAAAGACTTTCAACTTTTCCTCATTCAGTATGATGTTAACTGACAGTTTGTCATATATGGCCTTTATTATTTTGAGGTATTTTCTGTCTCTACCTAGTTTGTTGAGAGTTTTAAATCATGAAAGCATTTTGAATTTTATCAAAAGCTTTTCTGCATCTATTGAGATGATCCTAAAGTTTTTGTTTTTCATTCTATTGATGTGATGTATTACTTTTATTAATTTGTGTATGTTGGAAATATTCTTGCATCCCTGGTATAAATTCCACTTTATAGTGTATTATCTCTTTGTTGTGCTTTTGGATTCTGTTTGTTAGTATTTTTATTGAGGATTTTTGTGTCTATGTTCATTAGAGATGTTGTCCTATAGTTTTCTTTTTGTTGTTGTTATTGTGTCCTTGTCTGATTTTGATATCAGGATAATGGTGGCCTCATAGAATGAGTTAGGGAGAATTTTCTCCTCTTCAATATGTTTGAATAGTCTGAGAATAATCTTTCTCAGATTATTCTCAGACTATTCAAATAATCTGAGAACCAAAGATTAGAATTGGTTCTTAATATGTTCTTAATATGTTTGATAGAATTCAGCAATGAATCCATCTGGTTCTGGGCTTTCTTTGTTGGGAGACTTTTTATTACTGATTCAACTACTTCTTCTCGTTTTTGGTTTGTATGGAATATCTTTTCAATCCCTTTACTTTAAGCCTGTTTCTTTACTGATATGGTGTGTTTCTTGTAGGCAGCATATAGTTAGTCATGTTTTGCTATCCATTCAGCGACTCTGTATCTTTTAAGTAGAGAATTTAATTTCTTTATGTTATTATTGATTATGGTTATTATTGATATGTGAGGTTTTATTTCTGTCATATTGTTATTAATTATTGCCTGCTGGATTTCTGTATTCTTCATTCCTTTCTTTTTCTCTTACTGTTTTTCCTTATGGTTTTCTGGATTGGTACCATTTTAGTTCGCTTCCTCATTTGTATGTTTGCTTTGCCAGTGAGTTTTAGATTTGCATGTGTTGTCATGATGGTCATTGTTGTCCTTTCACTTTCAGGCTTAGAACTCCCTTGATAATTTCTTGTAGGGCTGGTCTAGTGGTGATGAATTTCCTCAACATTTGTTTGTCTAGAAAAGACTTTATTTCTTCTTCATGTATAAAGGATAATTTTGATGGACATAGTATTCTTGGATGACAATTTTTTTCTTGCTTTCAGCACTTTGAATATATCACCCATTCTGTCCTGTCCCATATGATTTGTGCTGAGAAGCCCACTTTTGGTCTGATGCAGTTTCCTTTATAGGTGACTAGAACTTTTTCTCTTGCTGTTTATAGAATTCTCTTTTATATTTGACTTTAGACAATTTTACTATATTGTGCTATGGAGAAGACCTTTTTGCATTTTATCTGCTTGGGGATTGTGGGACCTCATATATCTGGATGTCTAAATCTCTTGCTAGACTTGGGGATTTTTCATCTATTATTTTATTAAATAGATTTTTGAACACTTTTGTTCTCTCTTCACCTTCTGGGATACTGATAATTTGTATATTTGGTTGCTTTATGGTGTCCTATATATCCTGAAGACTTCGTTCATGTTTTTTAATTCTGTTTTCTTAACTTTGTTTGAATAGGTTTTTTCAAAAGATCTGCCATCAAATTCTGAGATTCTGTCTTCTGAACAGAAGAATCTGAACAGAATCTGATCTAGTCCATTGTTAAGCTATGGAATCATTTTGTATTTCTCTCAATAAGTTCTTCAGTTCAAGAATTTCTGTTTGCTTATTTGTTATGATATCTATCTCTTTGGTAATTTGTCATTCATATATTGAATTGTTTTTATGATATCTTTGTATTATTTATTTATTTATTTATTTTTGAATTCTCTTATATCTCACTGAACTTATTTAGTATCAAAATTTTGTATTCTTTTTCTGGGATTTCATGATTTTTAATTTGCATCCATTGCTGAAGAATTATTGTTTTCCTTTGGAGGTGTCATATTTTCTTGGTTTTCATGTTAGCTGTGTCCTTATGTTGATATCTGTACATCTAATGTAATAATCACTCCTTTCAACTTTTTGAATTTGCTTTCATAGTGGAGGACTTTTTCCTGAAGGTGCATCAGTGGTATTAATGGAGTAAGGTGCTTTAGCTTTGATTCTGGATGCATGCCGTAGTATCATCTCTGCATGATTTATTCAGCTGTAAACAGTGGCAGTAGCATCTGTGGCTTAGGGTACATTTATTAGTGGAGGCTGTGGTAAAGTTTTGCTGTGGGCTGGGATGCCAGATGGGTCCATCTTTGGCCTCCAGTGGCAGCAGCAGAGTGCTGAGCATGCCTGTTCTTGGGTCTTAAGGCAGCATACTCTGGCACTGGTGTTAGTGTGTCCAGGTGGGCCAGCTCTTGGGCCCTGCAGGTGGCTTGTTCAGATGCTGGTGGTGGCAGCTGTGTGCCAGATATGTGGGAGGGTATTCAGTCTCTCCCTTCCTCTCAGGCACCTGGACAAGCCCTTGAACATTACCATGTGGCATGGGTGATGGCAGTAGCAGTGGTAAGATGATCCTCTTGGTTATGAGCAGTGCACACTGGTATTGGTGGTGGCTGTGATGGGCTGGGCAGGCTGGTCTCCAGGCTCCTAGGTGGCATGTGTTGTGTGGGTATTGTCAGCAGTGTTGGTGGCAGGTTGGGGATGGTCTATCTTCAGGTTCCTGGGGGTGGGAGCAGTGCTCAGATGCCAGAGGTGGTAGAATGTGTGGAGTGATCTCCAGATCCTCAGGCAGTGTGCTTGGGCACAAGAGGGGTACCAGGGCAGTAAGTCTGACCTCAGGCCCCCAGTGGTGTTCAGGGACATAAACTGTAGTAGGCAGGGTGGTGTGATCTGTGGCAGTGAGTGTAGATAACCTGACCTCAGTGCTCATGCTACAGCACAGTGGTCATCCTGTTGTGGTGAGTAGTGTTGCTATCACCAGTCCCATGCAAGCAGCTCTCAGATTCTGGGGGGTGCACACTATGTCTCCAGCAGAGCAGTGGCCACAGTGGTGTGTGTGAAGAGCCTGTATTTGAGATGCATACTAGAGCACAGAGGCCTTTCTCCTGGCATTGGTGTGGTTGGAGCCCATGGCCCCAGACAGGTTGTGCTTGTGTTCTGGGTAGCACTTGCTTCAACTCCAGGCTTCAGGAGTGACTGCAGCATTATGTGGAGGAGGGTAAGGATCTCACCCTCTGTACACAGGCCCAAACACAGAGTCCGTGCTGCCAGTGGAGTCGAGGTCGCCACTCACAGCCCCAGACACACATCTCTTCAGTTTTCCCCCTCTTGACAGCAGCATCCACTGCAGGGCTGTGCAGTTGAGGGGAGGGATCCTACCCTTTGTGTGTGAGTCCAAGTGCAGAGCCCACACTACAAGTGAGAGAGCATTAAGTTTTTAATTTTGATACAATTCAAATTAATCTATTATTTCTTTTGTTCCTTGTGTTTTCATTATCAGTTTTATGAAACCATTGCCTAATACGAGGTCACAGATATTTATACCTATGTTTCCTTGTTAGAGTTATAGTTTTAGCTTTTATATTTATGCTATTGATCCATCTTGAGTGGTATATGATATAAGGCAAGAATCCAACTTCATTCTTTTGCATGTGGATATCCATCTGTCCCAACACCATTGTTGAAGAGACTCTTCTTTTCCCATTGGATGGTCTTGTCACCTTTGTCTAAAATCAAGTGGCCATAGATCTGTGGGTTTATTTCTGTACTATCAGTTCTATTCCATCAATCTTTATGTGTAGTCTTATGCCACGCTGTTTTGATTACTTTAACTTTTTAGTAACCTTTCAAATCAGGATGTTTGATCCTCCCAACTTTAGTCTTCTTTTTTTTCAGAATTGTGGATATTAGAGACTCCTTCATTTCTATATGAATTTTAAGTCAGCTTGCCCATTTCTACAAAAATGCACTTAGAATTTTGGTTGGGATTACATTGACTATGTGGACTAATTTTGGTAGTATTGTTATTTTAGCAGTATTGTCTTCCAATCCATGAACAAGTGATGTCTTCCCATTTATTTATTAATAGGTATTATTTATTTTCTTTCAACACTGCTTTGTAGATTTCAGTGTACAGTCTTGCACTTAGTTGGTTAAATTTGTTCTTAATTATTTTTCTCATGCTATTGGTTTTCTTAATTTTATTTTAAGATTGTTCATTGCTGCTGTTTAGAAATACAACTGAGGTATATAGATCTTGTACTCTGCAATTTTGCTGAAAGTATTAGAGTTTTTATTTGTAGATTATTTAAGGTTTTCCATGTATAAGATCGTGTCTTCTATGAATAGAGATAATTTTACTTCTTCCTCTTTAATCTGGATACCTTTTAATACTTTTTCTTGATTAATAGTCCTAGCTACAACTTTAAGTACAATGATGAATAGCAGTAGCAAGAGTGGATATCCTTGTCTTGCTTCTGATTTCAGAGAGAAGGCTTTCAGTTGGATATTGTTTTTTGTTTGTTTGTTTGTTTATATGGGGCAAATAGGGAGTCACTGTGGTTGTTGGAGAAGTGTTATGTGATCTAACCTCTATTTTAAAAGCACATCTCTGCCTTTTTATGTTTTAAGTGATTACAGTTTCTAACTGAAAATCTAGCAACCTTGGTGAATTTGATAAGTAGATATTAGAAATATGACATGTTGCATTAAATTTAAGTAATGTAGTAACATTACTACAAGAAAATTTTTAATACATATGTCTCTATTCTAAGTACTATAAAATTAGTTCAAAAGTAAATATATAATATTTGCTAGTCATGCACATTGTTTTATTTCTTTGTATAGAAATAAAAAAATATTACTATATGATTGTTACAATGTCCTATTAATACTGTGCAATTTTGTTATACTTAGCTCTTTAGGATCAAACATAATATTTTTTACCAGTTGGCAGTGATAAACCATAAACAATCTCGGTGCTGATAATGGCTTCACTAACTAATAGCTTTTTGATTCTAGCAAGTGACTTTATATCATAGACCTAATTTTCTCTTTTATAAAATAAAAACTCTGTTTGTCTTACAGTATAGTACTAAGTATAAAAACAGAAATGTATACAAAATTACATAAAAACTAAAAATGACTAAACAAATGTAGAGTACTGCTACTATCTTGCACCTCTTAGATTATCTTTATCTCTCATGTATTTGTTTAATGTTGTAATTGTTTAGGTTTACCTTTGAGATAATGCACTGTTAATCTGATAGCTGACTCATGTAATAATAATGTTTAGAATAAGGACCTGTAACACTAGACAGCTAGGTTGTTGGAGTAATGACAGAGGGCTGCTCTATATCTTGCAAAATTTAAAATAGCATAAAATGTAGCAGCACAATTCATAATTGCAAAGCTGTGGAAACAACCTAAGTGCCCATCAA
>VBSM01001681.1:11576347-11591820 GCA_008086735.1 Cheirogaleus medius | reverse complement strand
CCCCTATAACTTGCTGAAATAAAAAATTTAAAAATAAATAAATAAATAAATAAATAAAATAGCATAAAATGATGAAACATAAAAGTACTTAGAGAAGCGGTTTCTATCTCATTTTGAGTGATGCATAATCTATCATTTTGAGTATATTATATAATATACATCTTGCAAAATTGGTGGTAGTTTTTTTGGCATCTATCAGTCATTTACATGTTTCAGTGATATTCACATCAGAATTCATAAATCATCATATCTGGTAGCACCTTTTTATTAGCATCTCAGAAACCTTAACAAGATATATCATTCAAAAGAAACAGGGCATCTGTGATGATGGGACCATCAAAGATTGCAAGAGAAGAATTTAATCCAAATCCTATAGATAGGGTCATCATATTGATCCATCTGTACTTACTGATAAAAATATCAGCTCAAAAAAGTTCTCTCCCTATAAATCCATAATTTAAGAGGGCAAATAAGACACATCTCTTGCTCTTCTCTTTCCTTTCTAGCTCTACCTTATCTTGAAAAAATAGTTAATGAGCAAATACAAATAATTTCTATCTCATCCAGATCTATTCAACTTGAGTTAATTAAACTTCCTGGCTAAGGAAACATTTATTTACCCAGATTGACAAGTCAGACAGAAAGGAGACTGTTACTGGCATTGGAATTGTATTTTGAAGGTTAGGTCACAGTGGAATGTTGTTGAAGTGTTAAATAAAAGCAAATGACTGCTGAAAGTATGTCTTTGCAATGCTAAAAATGTATATATCATGTGTTGTGTAAAAATAAAGTTGTATGAAATAAAATACATAATTTTTTTCAATGTCCAAGCATTCTTCAAGAATTCCTCCACCGCTTACAATTCTCTGTACACTTTTATTATCTAGTTGAATTTATTTGAGGCTTCAATTTTACTAAAAAGCACTATCATTTTACAAAGCTTAACCCTAAGTAGGGATGTTTTCTTCATGATCTTTTGAGAAAAGATCAATTCACCAGATCATACAGCTGATCTCCATTAGCCTACCTGCCCAATCCTGGATCACTTTTCTTTTTTGCCCCTCAGTAAAGTGAAAAAGTTTTACATTTGCTTTCTGTGGAGTGTTCTCAATGAGGGGTGACTTACAGGAGCAAGTTGAAACCTCAAAGACAGAAATACATATGTGTGTTATTTTTTGTATTCATCCATTCATTTAGTTAGTTACTTTGTTTTTGTTGAGGTAAGGAGTAGACAAGTTGAGCAAAGGAGAAGGAAAGAAAGGAGCTTGAGCCCTAGCTGCCTGTTCACGGTTTCTTTATGCGTGGTCCAGGGACATAAAACAAAGTCTCTAAGCCTACAGCCAGCCATGCTTTTCTTTGCCTCTTCTTCTCTTCTCTGGGAGGTGCAAGTAGTGACCATAACTACTCTCCTCAATAAGACCATGGCAAAGTTGTTCAAGAGTTAAGGCCTGCGTGCTAAAAATAACGTGTCAAGGTCACCACATTGTCGGCTGGCCACGGTGTTAAGCCTTAAGCGTTGTCCTCAAGTACCCCAGAACCCAGCTTGCCTTCTGGCTCTGACTTCTTTCCCCAGCTCTGTAAATTAGCTGTTGTGTCCTGGCTGCGATCTTGACTGCTTGGCAACAACCTTCAAACTACCAGGCTTCGCACACTCCCTATCCACTCAGACATTTGACTCAACACATTCAGTCCTGGACCGCTAGGATTCTTGGCCTGGCATCCTCCCCAAGCAAGACTGCCAGTAAGGACATGAACAAAACCAGTCACACGTCTGTGCTTAGGCTTTTTCATTGCTAGAGAAACGTCTTCAAAAGAACCTACTTTTGCTTTAAAATGTTTTATAGATAACAGGACACACACACACACATACCCACAAATCTTCTATATCAACAAAATTAATCTATTTGTAAAAAGTGACCTATAAAGCAAAGCAGTTTACCCAATCAAGGTGCTGGCTTTTAATTTTAATTTTCACAGTGGGGTTTTATTAAAAGTAATAGAAATATTGACAATTAAAAACAGCTCTACAAATATGTATTTTATTAATAAATAAAATAATGACTCTATTTCTAAAGCTTGGTTAAGAGTTATATTTTGAACATATTTTATCTAAAGTAATGGTGAAATTTTAGAACTTCTATTTATATCAAATGAACTCTAATTTGGTGTTGTCATTTGACTCATGAAACAAGATCCCAACAAATGAAATGGAATAGAAATGCCAGCATCCTTCGGTCACGTCACATGGGACTAGATTTTGTTTTTTTGTAGCTATAAAATATTTAGCATTCTACAGGATCAGAATGGCCTATACAGACAGTTTCAGAGATAATATAAATTTATTTTGAAATTAATCTTCAGATGGAATACTTTAACACAGCTCTACCCTAAAAATACATTTATCTTAAAGTACTGAATTAAATATTGGTTGGTAGAACTAACCAAGAAGTCCCCGTTTCTTAAATAAATATACTCAAAATAAATAATTGGATTTTCAGCTGTTTAATGCCAAAATAGACAGTTTTTAAATGAGGCCTACGGAAAATCAAAATGGTTATTCTGCATCATTTAGAAAAAAAGAGAGATTGACATTTTTCAATGGTCCAATTAGTGCTTTGGTGAAATGGTGATACAGTTATAATGTATGTATTCTCAAAAGTGAAAAGAAGAATACGTGCTGTGGAAAATATTAGTGCAAGAGGCAGTCGGCTATAGTTTGGAATTTCTGGAACCATATGATAACTTCTTAGGAGAGATAACTTTATATCTGGAATTTCATGAAAATCTGGTTTATATGTTTTCTGTAAATAAAAAAGGGAATCTTGACATCTTGGAAACAGATCTGTTGGCTTTGCTGTGGAAGAGATATTTGTTTCAGAATTTTATTATTAATATTTTTCAGGCAGTACTATCAATCTTTCAGTGGCCAACCTTTTAGTAAATAATGAGTAGATTTTTGATTCCTCCTGTTCTGTATTGATTTGTACATACTCCGTGATTTTTATATATCCTCGAGCTCTTAAAAATCATGTTGGCTGAAATATAGCAACACAACATGCAAACAACTACTTTAAAGACAGAAATTACATCAAGAAATAATTATATTATATAATAACCTCCCCTGTCTCTCTTCCATTCAGAAGGAAAAATAATAGTCAGTTCCTCTTTGTTGTGAGATGACTGGTAGTTGGAGTCCAGAGGCAGCTCAGCTTACCATTGAAATGGAATGCTCAGCGGTTGTTGAAAAATTTTTAGTAAAAAAGTATAAAAGTTTTTCAATTTTTGTAAGGATGCTTTCTTTTTTTCTATTTCCCTCATTTGTTAACCATTTCCCATGATTTGTCCAGTGGTATTTACTCCCTAAAAGCTACTTTCTTAGTCCCCCGAACTATTTTAAAAAGTCTTTTAATCTAGATGTTGGAGCAATGTGTTGTGGTGGGTGCCTATCAGTTATATCATGATATCTTTCTGGTGATTAAAATGTTTTCTGCATAGCTAATCCATGGAACACTAACATTATAATGCAAACTGCTAGGTAACTCTTGCACATACAATAAAATGCCTGAGACCAGATCTGGTAATGTTCTAAGTTATATCCATACTAAATATTTTATCATTGTACCCTCCATTGTGAGTGCTTGTTTTCTTATCTTCAAGACAGCTCTGTGGTACAAAAAACCCTGAAAATCTGACAATTATTTCTTCATTTCTATTGTATGGGCTGCCTAACAAGGTTTTAGACCAAAGATTTGTATCCTAAATGACTTGGTATGACTATCTTCACATTCTAAATTTTCTACATATCGTACATTCACTAATGAGAGGGCAAGCTCTCCCTCACTTTGTGTTCAATTTCAATTAGTGAAAGCTTTCAAGATTCATGATTTGCCATGTCATAATTCTTAATAGTTAGATATTATGGAAATTAAGGACACAAAGCAAACTTTTAGTTTTAATCTAAAACACATGACCAGAAGGAAGAAGCCAGTGCTATATGTTTTAAACAGATAAACTACCAAAGGCAATTGTTGAAAAACTATGCCTTGACTTCTTGCCAGATTTCAAATCGAGTTTTCCAATACATAATTCTTCTCATTAATGAAATGGAAACTGTTACTACAGCCTGAAGTACTTTTTTTCCTCTGAAAGTTCTTAGAACAGGGGAACGACCATTCATAGATTTTGAAAGATTTTTTTTTTCTTCTTCCTTACTAAGGAAGAAAAAGAAAAAACCCTATTAGAAGCATGAAAGGCAGCTTCCTAATCTAGTGGCATCCAAATCATTTAAAATAGGTTGGGAATAAATTTATTTTCTTTTTGTTCTCCTGTTTCTTTCTCTTCTGCAGTATTTATCAGAAAGATCACAAATTCCAACAAAACCCACCCATTTATCTTTGTGCTTATCAATTACATGTGGCCAGATGCAATTAACTAGACTAAGGCCTAACAACTTTGCCTTCTGATTAACGTGGTTTTGGATTAATTTATTTTGGATTAATTTACACTTGGAGAAGATGAACTATGCTTTATATTAATGTCTATGAGCAAAATAGAAAATGAATTCCCTTGAAATATATAGACTCTAAGTTGTGGGAGAAAATCTATTCTTACAAAAGGATCTCTGGTTTAATTGCTAAATAGAAGGTTAATTAGGCTCCCATCATTATTTTTCTCTGCCTCAAAGATCTGAATGTGTCTCTATCCTTCCTCATTTATTATCACAAAACCTCAAAAAATACATCTTTCAATAGTAATGTTCACTGTTTGCTTAGGTAGTATCTAAAATATTTTTAAAAGAATTATTGCCTATTTTTTTTCCAAATTCTTCTCTTGGGGTGCCTATCTTGTCCTGGCTTGCCTAAGGCTTTCCCATACTAGCATTGAAAGCTTCAGATCCCAGGAACTCCCTCAGTCACAGGCAAAAAAGGATACTGATCACTCAATCTCTAATTTCCATTTTCTTACATTCATGACTTGCTATTTAAGTGACATAGCTGAGACCAGTTAATCTAAAACGGAAACTAATTGGCAGATCTGTCTATGGCGGTTCAAAGTGCGGTTCTTAGACTGGCAGCAGCAGCAGCACTACCTGGGAACTTGTTAGAAATGCAGATAGTCAGGGCCTATTTATTGTGTACCTGCTGAATCAGAAACTATGGTGGTAGGACTGGGTAGTTTGCGTTTTGTCAAGCACTTCAGGTGATTCTGATGCATACCAAAGTTTCACAGTCACTAGTTTACAGTAACAGGATTATTCTGTATTCCTGAAAAGTTTCCCAACATCTTGGCCCCAACAACATCTTCTTTGCAAGAGCCAAAAAAAGCATAAGGAAGGAGTGAAAGAAACATTATAAAACAAATTATAAAGGAAAAATGATTAAGGGTGAAAACTTAGTTTAGAGGCCAAAGATGCTATTTATATTGCTATGCCAATTTTCAGTCTAGCACATTACAGGAATATAACCCCATCTTTTGTGAAAAAAGCAAATGCCTAGCAGACTAAATTTGGTGACAGCAGCATCTATATTTATCAATGACCAATTATCTAGCAGACACGGTTCTAGTTGTGTTATGAACTATATTATATACTATAAGAGTAGGGAATATAATCTTCATTGACTTTTAGAAACTAAGGCTCTGACATGGTGAGATATTGATATAGATTGCTGAGGTGACTGTTATCAGCCAAGAACGTCCCTGGGATATTAAAGTTAGGCTGAAAAGACATGCCAAGGCTTCTGCCCTAGAGTGAATTCCTTATTTGTGGATTCTAAAGAAAGGAAAGAGAGCAAAAAGAAAAAAAGTAATACTAACTCTAATCAGCTTATCCCCACTTAAAATAGAGACCTGGTATTTTGAAGGAGAGCCCAAAATAAAGCCAAATGATCAGTCTCATAACCACCGGGGAAATGAGGAGTGTTTGAGAGGACAGGCACAGTGCCCCTAGACTACCTTTCAAAACTGGCAGACCATAGAGTGTGTAGATTATTTCAGTCTGTACAGGATTTTAAACATACACACAACCTCTTTCCCTCTCTCTCTCTCTCATACACACACACACATACACAAGTGCTAACACTTAAAATTTGGAAATTTTCCATAAAATTTATATTTTTGGCTTTTACCAAAGTAATAATCAAAGCATCTGGTAAAAGTAGACATTTCCCTAATACTATTGTTGTCAGTTGGCCCACTTTACTCATTTACATCTTCTGCCTTTTTCTATTGACTTTTTTCTATTTTTTATTTTTTTGAGAGAGGCAGACCATTGCCTAGAGAGAGTATGCCTGCTTATACTTGGCGAAATCCCAGCTCAAACTAGAGTGGTCCATTTCAAGGTCAAAGACATTTCAGAGAGGTAGGGTTCACAGATATAGAGTATATCTCGGCTTTGGCTTGCCAACTTTGGATCCTGCTTAACTCACCAGGGGACTGGATAATTCCTGCTGAGATTGCACTGCCGGAGCCTCTGCTTCTCCCTCCTGCTTGCCTTGATTCTCTTGTCCCTTCTGCAGCTTATTAGCTCATCCTGCAGTTGTCTGACCCAAGTCAAGCTGTCTTTGACCTCGTCCTAATCACCATCTTCTTCTTAGGGCTTCTGCAACCACATTCTAACCTGGCAACGTGCTTCTCAAGTGTGCTTACCCCCAAATTTGCGTGAGTGATAAGAACAGCCTAAATTTTGAATAAATTATCCTATGAAATGGAAGTTATCTAACATTGCCCTCTCAAATCCTCTTAGAAAATGGCCAGTCCCTATGAAACTAATTGGTCCCTGGCCTCAAGAGGGAAATCCAAAATTTGAATCTTTTTTTTAATAAGCTCCATCTCAAATACCTTTTCATTGTAATAATTTATGTTCTGATCTGCATGTGATATACACGACATAAAGTGATTTCAACAGATTACCATTATCTCTGTATACAAATCTACTCAACATAATTGCCCAAAACAGACCATGAATTGGGCAGCTTTGAAAAACACCTCAAAAGTTGCAGTTTGATATTTTTGTCTAGCAAGTTTTAAAAATCCCTTTCTTTTCTATAAGGGAATACATACAAGGCATGAGAAATCTAGTTCAAACAGTGTAAAGGTAAAAAGAAATGTTCACCTGATCCCTTAGAACAAATGAGTTTCATGCATGTTACTATGGGCAGAACTTATCACTGTATAAAAGTACATGGGATCACTTTTTGAATGGAATTTCCAAGTGACAGATCATTAGAAATGTAATAAAAATCAGAGTTGGAAGTACAACTAATTTTTCTAATATTTTCTAGTAACACCTCCTACTATTGCTCATCCTCCTTATGACGTGTGAAGCCACTGTTCCCTCCACTCTTATCTTGTTAGAGCCCTATTACTCCTTCATATACAAGTCATATTGCATTTATTTCTTTACCCCCAGAGATTAGCACAGATCTCACACATGAGAGTGATTCAATCAAACATATCCCCAAAATTTTCAGGGTTGAGACTTGAGTTTAAATAGAAACGATATGTCATATATATAAATATTTATCAACATCTCACCCAGTAGCCCCATAGCTTGTTCCTAAGGATTGCTCTCGTGGCCTGGAGAATAAAGAAACTCCTCACCTGCATCAGCCCTGAGCTTTACGCTATGGTAAAACAGATCTGCAGAACAGAGCAGCAGCTGTGCGCAAAGCCAGAACTTCTGGCTTGTGGTTGGATCCACCCACGCCAGGTAGCCTGCAGGTGGAGGGGTGCCCTTGATTTCTCCCCAGCCTCATTCAGTGTACTCAGGATTTCCAGGCAGTTTTAACACTTTCTACAACTATATTACCCCAGAAGAAGGGAGAAAATGTTTGGGGGGACTTCGTCTGCTTAGACATATATTAAATATTTTGGTGATTTGAGGTGATCAAATTTGTACAAGAGAAGCCATGTTTTCTCTGGTTTCCAGATAGAAGCTGTTATCTCTGACCTCTCAGCACACACGCACATATACATTTTGATACAGATATGCATAGCCACACAGGCACTCACATAGATCCATGCCTAGACACACACATAAATCCATAAGCACACGTGCACGCACACACACACACAAACACACACACACACACTTATGAACTCTCAGTCTCTATACTCTGGCCTTTGGAGAGCCCAGTTCAGCTCTCATTTCCTTTTCCTATAATTCCCATTTGCTTAATTGTAAAACTTTTTTACAAGATCAAAAAATACAAAAATAAAGGAGCTTTTGTTTCAGTGGCTTGTGATTTGTGGAGCTCTCAAAAGTGCAAGGCAGAGCCCATTGCAGACGCCATTTCTGCCTGGGTTGTAGAGTGTGGCCTGTGCTCAATAAATGTTGGTGGGATTGAATAAAACTGATAAAAATGCAACCATCAATAATAATTTCTAAAGATTTGTGATTTTTCTTTTTAGTCACAAAGCACCTTTTTATACTTCAGAATGTCAGCATATTTAAGAGGAAGCAGCTGTTTTACTCATTTGCTAGCAAGTCTAAGTGAGACTTAAATTCACACAGGGAAGAAGAAATAAATCGGATTTAATTCTTAGTCTTTAATCTGCAGGAAAACATGATGAGCATCTTTAGGTCATAACATTAATCCCTGTTACCCAGGAGGAAAATTAAATAACTCACCTATGGTTTTCCTACTTGAGTTATGAAGTCTGTAACTAGAGGAATAAATTTTTTACCCGTACCATGCAACTTGGCTGCTAAATTTTATTATTCAGAATTCAAATTGTTTATATTTCCTGGAATTCTTTCGTATGCTTTATGGATTTTTTAAAAAGTATTTACCATGTTTCTATATAAGATGAAGGTCACAAATGGGGCCCTCTGAGTATTGACATGTTTCCTTTCATTCTCAACTAAAGACCCATTCCACAAAGTATTAGCAATCTGTTTTTACGCCAAAGCCAAATAGTGACAGTTGCAATAATGAATATTTGCTACAAGGTGCTGGCAGAAAAATGGTACAGAATTGCAAGCCCAAACTATCTAACCATATCTTCCCACTGAATCTCACCCATTATTTTCAACTCTCTGTCACATATTTTGTTTCTAGAGTCATTGGTTGCATAGAGCAAACAAAAAATCTGAATCAGTCTTTGGGAAACACTGAGAAAAGTAAATCATTATTCTACTTTCTCATCTTTTGGACAAAAAAAAAAAGGTGCAGTGAAGGCCTGTGGTTTATTCTTATCATTCTGCACAAGAGGTTGAGACTTGTGGATTTTTCTTTTCTTCTCTCCTTTTAAATGGATTTGAGCAACTTAATACTTTAGCATAATGGATGATTGGACATACATGATTGACTCTAGTTCAGGCCGTGTTTAGTTTATTTTAAAGTCAAATGTTTAAGATGTTATCTTTCAGCATGTATAATAAATCATGACTAATTCAAATTCTCTTACTAAAAAATGAAAATTTTAGCAATAAAAAAATAAATGTAAAGTGTAAAGCACACACAACTGAACCAAACTGAGTTCAAATCATTGCTATATCTGGTAGCATCTCAGGCATTGGAAAAGTTCCCCCAATTCTCCATACCACAGTTTCTTTGCTACAACAGTGATAAAAATATGCACCTCTTGGGTTTTTGTAAGGATTGAATGAATTAATATCTGTTAAATGCTGGAAAAGTCCTTCAACAATGATTAGCTATTATTGTTGTTCATTCCTTCCTTCACTGTTTTCTTTCCATTTTTATTGTGTATATTTCATGTCAAGTATAAGCGCAAGAATATAGGAGTGAACAAAACAGATTAGGGATTATTATTAATAAGTTTATAATTATTATTATTTAATATCGTTGTGGATGTCTTATAAACTATTTTGCCACTAAGTGCATAATCTGTGTTTATTGGACTTCTTATCCCAATGGCTTAGCATAGAACTTTGTACAAAATAGCTACTTAATAAATATTGGTGGAATAAAGTTTGAGTGCATGAGTCATTGCAGGTAAGATAACAAGCATTAGATTTGGAAATGGAAGATACAACATCAAGTCTTAGTTTCTACCTTAGAGGACAACGTGATCTTGAGAAGTTCACTCAAACTTCCCTATCTAAAAATCAAGAAAGCTATTCTCTAAAACCGTGAAGGTCCCTTTTATAATTCTACAAAATAACCAGAATGATGCACTATTTGTTAACTAGTTGTAATTCTACTTTTCCTAAATGTAATGCACTTTAATTTTAGGATAGTTTTAGATTTATAGAGAAGGTAACAAGAATATAACAGAGTTCCTATATATCCTGCACCTAGTTTCCTTTATTGTTAACATCTCATGTTACTATGGTAAATCTGTCACAACTAATGGACCAATATTGACACATTATTAGTGACTAACACCCATACTTTATGCAGATTTCCTACGTGTTTACCTAATGTCCTTTACTTTTGCACCAGGATCTCATCCAGGATGCCATATTACATTTAGTCTTCATGTCTCCTTAGGCTTCTCAGTTTCTCAGACAGTTTCTCAGACTTTCCTTGTTTTGGTGACCTTGTTAATTTTAGAAAGTGCCAGACAGGAATTTTGTAGAGTGTCCTTAAACTTAGGTTTGTTTTATGTTTTTCTCATGGTTAGACAGGGGTTAGACATTTTGAGGAGGAAGACCACAAAAGTAATTCTTATCACGTCAAATCATGTGTATATGCTGTTAACATGATCATTCATTTAAGATTCTATTTTAATGAGTGGATTGGAATTATTATAATTGGTTATTTAATGTTCCATAGTAAAGAAAATTTCTTTGTTATATATAATTTTGTATGCAATGTGTAGAATACATATTCTTTGAATAAGGCATAATCTAAAAATATATTCAATTCACTTTCTTGGTTTAAAAAAAGGATATTTTATCACTGATAAAAGAAAGATTAGTAAAAAATCTATGTTGTATTATAAATTAATAGTAATCCTACTTTATGGAGTCAAGATCTATGTATTAAATTTAAAATGAAAATTGTAACTTTGTATTTCTTACAAATAAACACAAGCTTAGGAAATAACAGATTTGTGCTCAGCTATGTAGTCAAAAGTATGCCACAAAGTAGAAGTAACAGAAGTTAAGAGTTTTGATATTAATTCCCCTAAGCCTGTCTCATGCAAGGAACTTGCCTTAAGAAATGTTAATACTTCACTAAGCCCTAGACATAGAGAATCTGGTGTCCCTAATCCTGTGGTGTCTTCGGTGTAAATGTACATTATCCTTTAGGGTCAGGAGAGACACTAATGTAGCTGTCACAGGGATTGGAAGATTCCTGGTTTTGTTTATTCTATACTTGTGTTAACAAATTTCACTATAAATAGGAAAGTTAGCTTAGGATTACTATGATCTATGCTTTATGCCATTTTCAGATCAAGATATAAAATAAACATGTCAATCCAGAGGAAAAGTTGTTAGAAGTAGGGTATTACTAAGGAAATCTTAGCCATGGTAGATTTCAATGAAATAAATACTCACAGTATCACACTCTGGTTTCAGCATGTGGCCACATTAAGTTTAAATATAATATCTGTATTTACAGTTGTCACTTGATATAGAGCTGATCATAAGAACAATTTAGATGTTTTATCCCACTAGAGCTTGTGACCTTACTATGGAGAATCACAGTCATGGCTGAGAGTATCTTCTCCAATACATATATGTATATATTTTTTAAATCTGTAATTCCCTTGTTCTATTTAATGCATTACTCTGTCTTACCATATACTACTTGTGTGTCCTTGGGAAATTTCCTTAATGTCTGGAATTCTCTCATTTTCTTAGCTTTTTGTGAAAGTTAAATGGAATTATTTTATAAGTATATAAAATTGTTTTTAAGTATAAGAAACATGTAGCAAATTGGCCATTTGTTATTTATTCATAGGTACATATACACATAATTTCAAACAATCATTTCTGATTTATTAGGGACAGTGAACAGCTACGACACCATCTTAAGGTTGTTTTGTTTTATGCCAATTCTATGTTCTCATAGATATTTTCTGGTTGTTATCTTTTTACTAATGGAACTTTAGCAGGCAGGTAAAAACTAATCAGGAAGTGGACCTTTCAGTGCCAAGGGAATACATTCCAGTATTCCAGTTGCAAAACTTGGTGTTAGAGTCATTTTATTTTCTCTAGCCATGAGAGGAGGATTTACAGTATGATTTTTAAAAAAAATATGATTGGTGAATGTTCTCCAGGACACGAAAAGAGACTTACTTGATCATCTTAGTAGCCAAATAAGTGATTCAAAGTGTGTGAAGTGTCAGGCAAAAGAAACAAGATCTGGATGACTTCTTTTATACGAGAGTCCTTAACAAGAGTTCATTTCTCTTCTTATTGACTAGTGTTTCTGATGCCATATTTAGAAAAGTAGCAGTAAACAATCTTACCCATATGACTGGATTAAAGGGGCTATCAAAGAAAAAGGCATCCGGCAGCTGCAATCAGCTCTTGGTAATGTGAGGTAACAAGAAGCAAGTATTTATGCAGATGACACTTCCTTCCACGATAACCACTGTCCCTTATACCCCTGCCCAATCCCTTTATCATGAACATTTTGTGTGGCATTAAATAGTGACCATAGCAGCATAAAGAATAAGAGAGAGTTCCAAGAGCTGCTGTAGCTGTAAAGACAGTCTGGGAATATTTTGGATATTGGTTAAGAGCCAGCTGGAAGGCATAAAAAAGTAGTATATGGGTAGGTAGCATATAAATGTAGAGCTCATTTGTAATTCATTATTGGATATGGCAAACAATGCTAACATCATGGTGATTGGTATATTTGGGAGAAGAGCTGTGTGTACCCAAGTAAACTTAGGGCAGGGTAGATTTACTTTGGAGGTTGATCTTTCCAGATTTAGAATCAGACTTTGGAGCCAGAGGAGTTGTAGGGTTACAGTACATCAACACTTTCATGGCTGTTAAACTCTTAAAACGATGTGACAACAACATGGTGTGACCATTTTGTGAATTCCTTGGGAATAGTGACTATTGATGTTTGAATACTTGTGCCACAAACTCCTGGCATACAGCCTAGTGTAGAGTATGCATTTAATAAATATGCTAGACTAGAATTCCTCCTTTTTTGATACTGATGATTTTGTACCTGGTGTTGAATTATAACCCTTTGTAAATAGGGCAATGATTTTCTGAACTGTTGATCTGGACAAAGCAATTATGGCATTAGGGTTCTGTAATTTATTTATTTATTTTTGCATAAGCGTATATGCAAAAAGAACTGTACCTGTTTTTTAATTAAAGAAAGAAACGAAGAGGGAAAACAGATAAGTAGTAAAGAAAAACAAAAATATCTTACAGGCATTCATTTTCTATTTTAATCTTTGAAAGCCATCTATGTAGAGATTAATGTATATAGAATATAATATATTAAAATATTATTTTACTAAGGCCGTATGTTAACAAAAGAAATTTGTGGTTGTGTTTATCTATCCCATAGAATATTTGAAAATTTTATTTATGTATATTTTGAAAAATCATCTGAATGTTTTATTGCAATTTATGAAATTAAATATGGTCGTCTGTGTAAATTTTCTTATGAGATGATTGATGCATAGTTGACAAACAGCAGTTGCTAGCTGCTGTTATCATTATTAGCAGAATGTAATATTAGTGATACATTTCCTAATAGAAAAAGATAATACCACTATCCCCCTCCCCTTTTTCCTATGCTATTTTGAATGCAGACAGTACTGCAGGGACACCAGCAATATCAACGACGACAACTGTGGAAATCCGCAAAAGCAGTGTTATGACAACTGAGATCACCTCTAAAGTAGAAAAAAGCCCCACAACAGCCACTGGCAATAGCTCATGTCCTTCCACGGAGACTGAGGAAGAAAAGGCAAAACGGCTTCTTTACTGTTCGCTATGCAAGGTTGCTGTCAACTCTGCCTCACAGCTGGAGGCGCACAACAGTGGTGAGATGCAGTGATTTCTTTTCTGTCTCAACAGCTCTGCAATTATCTTTCTCCGAATAGATGAGATCTTTTGCAGCAGGGGACAAAGGGGTGGAGGAAAACTGGCAATTATTACAAGGAATTCATTAACCACTAAAAAATAAAAATGACAGGCAAAGTATCATTTATATGGGGGCAAAGGATGGTTTCCAGGGCTTGCAAGGCCATGGTGTGTATGTATGTGTATGTGTGTTTGTTTGTGTGTGTGCGTGTGTGTGTATCTTGTTAAATATTAGGAGATAAAGTAAAATATAATCCTGAAATATATTTTGCATTTATTTGATTTCTAGATTGTTTAGGTATTTTCATGAATTTGCATCTAAATTAAGTTTTCTAAAATTGTACCCATAATATTGTTGCAAAATGTGTACTTTTGGTTAAAGCCTCTGTATTACAATTGTTATGGCAAATAATGCTATTTGGGCTGAATCTATGTGACCTGGACAATGAAACTTAAGAAAGTGTTTATTATATGCCGCCACTGAAGTATGATCTTTAAATGTAATGTTTTATTTACTCTTCCCAACAACTTCCCAGCAACATAAAGATGTTATTCTTTTCATTTGTTTAGGCTCAGAGAACGCACAGAACATGACTAATTAAATGACAGAACTATGATTTAAATCCAGGTCTCTCTGGCTTAAACACTGAACTTTAACAGCAGAAAGGAAAAATACTTTAATACTGACAAGCCAGGAACAAATATTCTCTTAATATACCAATATATTTTCATTCAATCCAGCTGTTCTCTGTGTGTGTGTATATATACACCTCTCTCTCTATATATATGTATATATATCTACACACACACACACATACCCACACACTTATGAACGTACACACACACACACATACACACAAAACAACCCACTTTTCTCTAAAGACCAGGTTCATTGCCGGGACTCTGTCAGCAACTATAATAGAAGAAGAATCATTTGTGAATCATACCCTGAGTTAATATTACAGCCGTATGTTGAGTCATTGACCAATGATTGTGCTGTACTTGTAATATTCAAGTATTGACTTCAAGACTCTAAGGAGTAATTGCAGATGGAGAACAATTCCTTCAGCACATATCTTCCCCGCATACATTAGTTATAGTCAAGCAGAGTTCATGAGTTCAGGGGCTGAGAAACACAGTAAAGCATCTGGCCCCAAGTCAGAATTGATGCCATACAGATTTGCCATGTATTTATTCATGCAAATACATCTCTTTCTGGATACAAGATACTTGGAAGAATAGAAACATCACTGGAAATCTGTTTATTTCTAAAGAAATCTTGATCATTTCACATAGTGACAGAGAAACACATTCATTTTAAGGGGAGATCAATTTTGACAAATAAACAAACCATGTCCCTTGAGGCTGGAGTTTGTTTATCAAGAATTTGAAGATCGTTCTTGAATTCTTATTAGAAGAAGCAAAGAAGTAATTGCTAATTTGATTACATCACATCAGGCTAACATTTTTCATATTCTGATTCTATAGTCCTTATCTCTGC